>CAJVRI010001531.1:0-142500 GCA_911649635.1 Poeciliopsis gracilis | reverse complement strand
TAAACAGTAAGGCGACCAGAAAGCGCTTCCACAAAACAAGCATCAGATTTTCCTTTCTTGGGAGTGCAGCAGGAAGTACCACCAGCCGCCACCGGAGGGAGTCAAAGCACAGACCACAGCAGAGAGGTGTAGGTATAAAGAGCCCTGTATGAGGAGATGTGGGTCATTTACATCCTGGCATATTTCCAGCAGAAATACACACATGTGTAGACCTTTAAATGAACCCAATATTCTCAGCCCTTGAACTTGTTCACTTCTTTGTCACCATGACAAACAAAAGCGTTCAAATGGATGCTGCTGGGATTTTTGGATTTTTTTTAAAACCGGAAGCCACAGGAAGTTTGACTTGTTCTGATTGAGGCCGTTCCAAAGCTGGTCACTGGATCATTGTCCTGGTTGACGATCCCGTCTCCGCACCCGGTCTCGAGACAGCCGCAGACACTTTATAAAAACATTTTTTGTGTATATTTAAGCCGTATGTAACGGCTTAAATATATATGGCCGCTTCCATGTGCACCGGTATCGTTATGAAAGAACCCAAAGGAAATCTGTGCGTTAGACAGACGTTCGCCTGCATGGCTGAGAACAGATCCACTGTGAATTAGCCCTGGGTTCTTGGTTTTTACTGTAAAGAAAAAGAAAAAAAAAGCAGGAGCGCAGGAGAAAAAAAAAAAAAAAAACCCAGAGAGACGTCTGGGCCAGACTTCCAAATTGCATGGATGTCGTCAAACGTGAACAGATCTGAATCCGGCCCGGTTGTTACGTAACACCTGCGTTCATCAAGCTGTGACCAAGAGGAAATGTTCCCACTTTCTCCCAATCAGCTGATAAGAACCGCTGCTCAAGATCCGCTTCGCAAATCGTCAACGGACGGGCTTCTTTTTTTTCTTCTCCTTCTTCTTCTTCTTCTTCTTTCTTTCTGGTTTGATGCTGCCGTGAAGCAAGATTGATAAGTGTGAAATCTGAGCGCTCGCCATGTCGTCACCATGATACATCTGGCTGTGTTGATCCTAAGTGCTGTTGAGTCATTTACAGTAAGGAAATAAAAAGTTCTCGTTTGCTGAGAGAAAAAAAACAAACAAAAAACAAAAAACAAAACGAAACAAAGAAGAAGAAGAAAAAAAAAGCTGGACTCGGAACACAATAATGCAACCCTGCTTATTAGTTTCCCGTTCAGCGCCAGGCTCCGCTCAACATATGGCTAACACTTGCTGTTAGCGGGGGGAACTGGGAGAACTTTCTTGACCCTTATGATTATTGCTAATTTTGGTGGAAGAGAGCGCGGCTCGCTGGGTGGGCAAACGAGCTATCGGCCTTAAAAATGATTAACAGCGTGTCTATTTTGATTAGCATCAACCCATTAAAAGCCCTTTCCACCGGCGCTGTGTTTTACAATCATCATTCAGCGCCCCGTCTCTTTCGCACACTTCCTGCGTTGGCCCTCGCAAGCGTACGGGGCAAGAGGGGGGGGGTTAGGTGGGCGAGGCGGCCCGAAGCGGTGTGTTCGAAAGGCTGCGAAGGCTGTTTGGATCAGCTGAGGCTCATGTGGCTGGCCTCGACTTGCTCCCCCGCGACCCAGCGGGGCTCACCAGCCAGCTGCGCGGCACCCACCGCACATTCCTGCTTTATTTCCTCCGAGCTCGCCTCCTCCCGCGCCGGGCCCGGCCGGGCCGGGGCAAAATGCTTACCAGCTGCAACACCGCCAGGAAATTTGGGAGCGCGCTTTTATTTGAGGGCCTCATTGAGACACGCCGCCCGTGTCACTTGCTCGGTGCGCAGGTGCTCCTGTCATAAAAAAAAAGGGGAGAGAGGGGCGACGCTCACAGTTGGGCAAAGGTTTATCTGACTTTTTGTGGGTTTTGTCAGGGGACCAAACGGTAACGCGGAGAAGCGTATTCTGGACTGGACGAGAAGGACACGTTGCAAACCTTGAATCCTTGAATCCACGGATCACATGTCGCTTTGCACAAATATTCCTTTTCCTTTGAGATGTTCTTCCCATGTTCTCCCTTGAGGGCCTCAAACTTTGATGAACCTTATTGAGATTATCTGTGATTGACCACTAGAAAGTAGTTTAATATGGATTAGCAGGCAAAGGAACTGGGGGCTTCAAATGTTTTTGTAACTAACAAGTCTGAAAATTGTGGTGTGCATGTTTTTTTTTTTCTGCCCCACTGCTTTAGATCAACACTCGTGAATATGTGTTGATATAAAGCATTCCTTTGGATTTCTGAGAATGAAAAAAAAAAATCATGTCTTTTTCTTGCACTTCCCAGTCGTGCACTAACCTGGAGTTGGTTCGTCACAAACTCCCAAGAGATCTCAAAAGTGTGGAAGAGTTCAAAGGCTATCGATACTTTTGTACTTTCCTGACTCATTGAGACAACTGCAGTGAACCGCAATGATTTCCCTCTGTGGCTTCATTGACAAGATCTATTGCTCCGAACGCTTTCTCATCATTTTAATCAGCTTCTTTCTTTTCTTCACTCGGAAGTCCGTAGGCCCAATTCCATCAGATCTGTTTACAGCAAAACAGACCCTCACTCTGAACTTAGAGTGTAACAAAACACCTGAAAATCACTGATGACATTTTAGCTCGAAGCGCTAACACTTGTGGAGTGCGACGTTTCAAAAACAATGGAGCTGTAGAAACCTGTAGCCTTCGTCGAGTTCTAAATTCGGATTTGCTTTCTGTGACACAATCGTTTGCTGGAGCTTGGTCTGCTATTCTTTCCCCAAAGTTGCAAATTGTTCTGACACACAAGCTTGAACAACGTGTCGGGTTCGTTTTTGCCCCTCTCCTGTCTACAAACATGTCAGATTTAAAAAGTTCCCGAGCCGTTTGGCGATCCGATGCTTTATTTTCACTTCTTTGTCGTTGCGCTCTGGAGACGCACACGCGCACAAACTGATTTGTACTCCGGACTGAAACGTTCCGTTTTTTTTTTTTTTTTTCTTTCTGACACACTCCACCACAGCGAGAAAGACACACCCTTCCCCGCAGTCCGCCGTCACAGCACTCCAAATCCAGCTGTCAGCAACTTCCACCACAACAGGACTAAGACACTTTTTGGGGGCAGTGGGAACCCCCCCCTCCGCCCCAAATGCGCATTTTTGCACCTCAAACATTTTGGCGTCAGATTCCCCACTTTTCGCCGCTCCTCCTCTCATTTCCGCCACCTGTGCCATCCACCTCTCTCCTCGCCCCGAGTCTCCGCCCGTCCGACGGCCGCAGGCACGGACCGCCGTCGACTCTGAAAACGGCTTCGGGGGAGACCTCCCTCGACCTCAAGCCTCGCATGTGAGTCCACATGTCCAGGAGGAACACTAACACCACAAATGCTCCAAATTGGTCATGTCAAATTAAAAGAGGTATTTCAGGAGGCCGCACAAGCCTCAAGAGGGGGTTCCAGTGGAACGCTCTCTCGGAGGGGTGGGGGGGCGTATTTGCATGTCAAAATACACTTGGATTCCATTTAGGCAGAGAGGCTTGAGAGTGTGTTATGTCTCTGGGATTCTGCATCTTTGTTGCCATGAGGTCAGGAGTGAACACAGGTGAGGAAAGTCCGCTGGTACGCAAAAACCGGCAGATCGAGACTTTTTGACGTGATTGGAGCGAGCAAGTGTTGCTCAGTCGGGACTGACAGCAACAATATTGTTTCAGCATTTGGTTTGCAAATCCTTAAGGTGAACAAATTAAGCTCTGAAAGCTTGGTGTTTATTTGAACGGGCAATGCCACTTCTGGACACTGGGGCCTTGTGCGTCCTCGGAGCTGGTTGCTACGTGTGGATGATCGTGATTTTAACTTGCTTTGGCTGCTTCTTCAAACGGCATGTTGTGGAAAGAAGTGCAACTTCTCCCGTTGACAGTGCTGTCGTATTTCTGTTTTCGTTTTCAGTCACAATGACAGCTCCCTGAAACAGGTTTTAGCATCAGGGATATCATAGGAGAACACAATATGTGAGGATTTCTTTTATGACAGGAAAAAATGCCCTTGTTGAATCAACAATGAACAAATCCCAATTTTTGTTTGATTTCCTTAGCTACACCCAGGGCTAATCACCGTCTGCGCTCAAGAATCAAGAAATCATTTAAATAGTACCTGCCTGACAACATAAAGTAGGCCGAAAGACCTCAAAAAGGAACATCATGCGCCGATATAAGGAAATTCAAGAACAAATATATAAAAAAAAACATTAACATCTGTCAGGAACAAAAGAATCACAATGTTGCATCAAAGGATTTGACATGAAACAGTGGGGAAGCTTCCCAGGAATCCGGCATAAAACTAATCCATCATTTCAGAAAAGAAACATCGACCCATTTGTCAAATATGGTGGTTGGAGGTGTGACGGTCTGGGTGGAACATCCTGAAAGAGAACGTCCAGCCATGAATCAAGCTCAACTACACCAGCAGGGTCACGCCCCAGGAAGGCCTTAATAATGCCAAAAATAAATTCAATTAAGCTTTTGGAGTGACTTAGTCAAAGTCTTGACCTAAATCCGATAAGAGATATAGAGGGGAGGCTCTTCATTTTCAATTCAAAGAAGGGTGGGAAAAACTTCCTCCACTGTTTCTCCTTGCCGCTTCTCGAAGAGGCGTGATGACAGTTATTGCTGCCGAGGGCGGCATAACCATTTATTAGGTTTAGGGGGCAAATATTTGCTTCCGCATTGGGTCGGGTTGGTTCGGGTGACATTTGACGCCACGTATTTACTCAGGCTCTCCTTTTATAGTATTAAAACCGGATCACCCGTCACATCTTTTAGGGGCTAAACACGTTTCCACATCGCTGAATCTCATCTTTCTCCCAGATTATGGCAGCTGATAAGGTCTGGAACCTCGCTTGGACCTACAAAACAGCAGCTCTGCAGCGCCGAGCATTCCAGGGAGGTTCAGACTGGCCGGTGATTTACTGCCAGGATGTGGCCGTATAGCGGAGAGTGTGGATTCCAGGTTAAAGTAGCCGGTGGCACGGCGGGTCACCGAGATAGCTGAGCTACAGAGCAATCTGGGACTCATTCGGGAGTGCTCCCAAAGGGGCTCTTGACTTGAAGGAGGTGGTAAATCCTCACTCTGAGGGCTTTGTTTCTGCGGATGTTGCGCAACAGTGCGTGGGGGAAATACGGAGCAAAGCTAACTGTACCAAGCTTATCTTTTCTCTATGAAGAGACACTATTTTACTTTAGCATCTTTTAGTCTTTTGTGTTATTTTGTCTGATTTATTCTATCTACTGTTCCTGCTATAAAACCCACATTGTACAATGTGATCTACTTGTCTTGGAAATTTCCTTGGTGCCTAATAAATCCAAAGTTTATCCTCTGCTGTTTTTCTGGGTTTGTTAAGAGAGATTACTGGGCCTAAGTGGCCCAATTGGTAACATGTCAATAGCTATGGTTTAGCCTATACTGCTAACACGACGAGTTGGTCATTAAAAATACTTTCAAGAGTAGGAAATCAAGAAGGAATCCATAACAAATGAATTATCTTTGCAAAACGTCGAGCTACAGTGGCTATAAAAAAATGTACGCACCCTTCTTGAAATTATGTTGACGCAGTGATGTTAAAAAATGAAATCCCCCTTTTTTTACCTTTAGTTTTCTAGCCGAACACCTGAAGCTGTTCAAACTATGAATATCTTTGTCCACCTTGATTGAAACCTCAATTCCACCTGAATTAAGCAACATAATGTTTCACAGTGGTGTGGAGTTTCGGTGATTCTAAAGCATTGTTTCTGTGCAAAAAAAACAACAACAAAAAAAATGTTAATTATGGAACAAAACGTCAAGTTTGGTGTCCTCTGTCCATAAAATACTCCCCCTATGGTTGTTTTCCTCAAAGATTTTAGTCAGGCCTGCAGGCTATTCTTGGAAGAATAGGCGTCCAATTAGTCCAAACAGATGAGTGATAGTCAGAGAAAAAGGAAATTGCAGCAGCAACCTCAATTGTTAGTCTTTATAGCTCCTTCTTCATTGCTGAGTCTCACTTTGGCCATTTAACGTCTGGACTTGGTTCTTGGCAAGTCTTGGGCGTCTCCATTGACAGTCCGTTTGTCTCTGTCTGGATGTAAAATATGGGCAGGACGCACGGGAACGTGGGCGTACGACGCTCCAGTGACGTCATTTATCCGCATGTATCCTTGGGCGACCAGTTTCTCCAAAGTCTCTCGTTGGATTTGTTTGTCGTGAGTCGGCTTGTCCAGTTAACGCCGCAAGCATTCAACCGCTCATCCGGTGGCATAAATCGACGGCCTCATCTACTGCCGATCAAATTGCTCATGCGCAATATCTTCTTGCACCGACCCTGAGGTGGCTCCAAAAAATCGGCTAAAGCCACACGTGCGTCAGGATTTCATGTCGATTCACAAACCAGTTTTTGTGCCGTTTTTTTCATAATGTGGGAGAATGTTTTTGCAATTTAACTCTTGCGCTACGTTTTTCCTACAATTGACGATTGCCTTGACTCTTCCTGGTACATAAATGTCCCGACTGACAGTTTGAATCGACAATGAGATCGTGGCAATCCTTTCTAAGCTCTCTGCAAGACGTGGCTTTAGCTAGAAATGTGGAAAAGTCGGTCGGCCCAAATTTAATTTTGTCCTTAATTAGCTTCACGCCGAAGTCTTAACAAATTGTTTAACGACGTGCACACTTAGGCAACCAGGTTGTTCCACTTAAAAGACCACCCACTATTTGTGCTGAATGATCCAATAGAATGCCACGACACATGTAGAAATAGTTTGAACATTTTTGTTGTTTTTTTCAACTGAACCAGGTAATTTTGGGTGGATTCTACCACTTTACACGCATGAGAGGCCTTTGACTGTCACTAGCAGAAATACATTATAAATTATGTAGCGTATGTTTCGTCTCAGTAAACAATAACAGCCTCAATGTAACAGCCTGAATGTCCCCTACAGTCTTTATCTCGGCCCTTTTTTACCACATGGGGGAGGTGCAACACCGTCGTCACTCTCTGGTGGCTACATGTTGGCCCACAGCTGCCTGTCTTCAGTCTGAAGCAACATTGTCTTTCACTCTTCATGTAAACCTCTTTTTAGCTCAGGTCAGGTCCTCAACTCGCGTGGAATATAGAACTGCATATTTCCTAACAAACGTCACAAAGTTCATTAGCTAATTGCAACAACCCCCACCCCGGCCCCCCCTCCTTCCCTCCCTCCCTCCAAATAAATACTAATAATAAAAAAAGAAATAACTGTGGATTTACAAGAACAATTTGAACCAGCTGTTTTTACTCCTCGAGAAGCAGTTAATGGCAACGCTGAAGTTGTGGGTTTGAACCTGGGCCTTCCCTATTTGCCTCCCAGCCCCCTTCGACCCCGAAGAGTGTAAATCAGAGGGAACAATCAAAACAAACAGCACAAAGTTTCTAAATTACTTTGCAGGGCAGCAGGAGTTGTGTCATAAAAGGCCTGCTTTAAATATGGGGGATTCTGACGCTGCCATTTCGTCACGCCCTATAACACATCCAACGCCTCGACGCATTATGCTTTAAGCGGTGTTTTAGAGATTTTGCTGAGCACAGCGGAGTGAGTCTCCACCTTTCATGTCTGCCGTTGAACTTTGTGTGCAACTCTTTTGTTTCCTTTGGCTGTTTGGCTTAATTCAGAGAAGTTATTGCTTCAAACGTTGATGTGATGCATCGGCGAATGGCGCAAACAGATGAACTCAACACAATCACTTGGTATTTTTTAAAACCAAGTCTCCCTTTTGCACGGGCTTCTAATGTCCGTACAGAAGGAAAGGTGTTGCTGTCAAAGTCCAGACAAGCCGATTATTGCGCACAAAACAACTGCTGGATTATTTCTCTAACCCAAATGCTCAAGAGTTCATGTTGGGTCCGTTGGGTTAAAATGAAAGAAGTTCACTTCAAAAGACCGGCTCGTTTTCAGATCGATTTGGTTTTAAGATGCCAGCCTGGGGTGACTTGTTTTATCGGAGCGTTAATCTCTGGAAGGAATGTCACGTTAAGGTCTGAATCAAAATCTCGGCGCACATTGTGAGACTGATGGCATCGATTGACTGATCAAGTGTTGAAGAAATCAGATTTCACTTTGACGTTAGTTAGTTAGTTAGTTTTGTCAAACCCCCCAAACCCGCCCCCCCAAAAAAATCTAATTGAATTTAAAAATGAGTAAGTCATCCAACGAGGCGAATACTTTTTACATGCACTGTTTATATATATTTCTGTAATGAGTGCTCTCATGATTCCATACAACTACATAGTTGGTTTTAGCTGCATTTATCTAATAAGCCATAAAACTGGAGTTTTATTCACTCCAGTTTGATCTAGAAATTGGGTTTTTTTTTCCAGCTAACACGTCATTCGCTTCTGACAAGCTGGTCCAAAGAATCGTCCAGGATTCAGATTTTGACTTAGGAATTTCTCATAAAATCAGAAAATGCAGAGAAATTATTGCGACCAAATTCACCCAAAAGTATGGATTTTTTTTTTTCCATTTCCAAATGTTTTTGTCTACAGAACGCCGAGTTACTTTAAACCGTAAGCTATCGCCGCTTCATTTCTGTTTTATAGAATTATTCAATTAACGCATTCCGTTTAACGTAAATATTAGTCATCTAATGCTGTTCTTATTAAATGACACTCATTTAGATAATTATTTTAGCTAGAAAACAACCAGTGTTTCAGCTACCAAAGTCTGACTTTGCTCCAAAGTTGTAGAATAATCCAGATTAGTATACTTTTAATCCAGCAGTTTGATTTTATTTACATTTCCAGTGTTATTCCAGATAATTCTTTTTTTTGGTGGTAACAAACACCCCAAAAAAAATAGGATTACCAGATTTCTCATTTCTGATTTTACAATATAGCAATGCAGATAAAAAAAAAAAAGTTGAATAATGCAGCTTTTTCTGCTCCTACAATTGGAAAAAAAAAACACTTCTGTGTTGTTGACACACACAAAAAAAAAGTTAAAAGCCAAATCTTGCATCACCAGGTGAAATAAAGCCAACGCCTACGTGCTCCAGCGGCGCTACGCGACACGTTCAGGTCCTCGGCAGCAGAGAGAGATACCCAGCACTTGTTCTCCCGCTGCAAGGAAGTGGTGCGGTTTCACAATTCCAAGATTAGGAGTGAAATCTGCAGTTCCCCCTCCAGCCCCCAACACCACTTTTAAGTGGCTGTGGTGCACACAGAAACCCACTGAGACCAAAGAAACATACACAGTGAGTTAGTACTGGGATTTGGCCAAGATAAATGACTGCTTCAGGTGAAAACAAACCATGGCTCCAGTAGATTTTCTTTGCCTTTTTTTCCCCCCTTTTCCCCTCAATATTTTCACCCCTATTTGGACGTTTTGGGGTGACTTTTCTTGGTGTGTCGAATGTTGGCCGTTCCAACTTTCTCACACTCTTTGGGCTTGTGAATCACTCAGAATGTGGAATTAAAGTTTAAGCGGCCCTATGCAGATGTGGAGACTTCTGACGTTTTGGGAATTTAAAGGTGGAGCCACCCTTTTTAAACACCTAGCGTTGGATTAGCGTCATTAAATCGATCTGTGCTTCGGGGACGTTGCAAGCGGGGCGGATCGCCGTCTGCGGACGTGGCAACAAATAGTTTCGAGCTTATTCATTTACAGTCATTTAGCGCAATAAAAGCTCCCGAACTGCCATAAATTCGTCTCTGGGCTTTTTAATTTTGCTCCGTCATCAGGCCCGTTTACCTGCGAGCAGTTTCATAATCGCCGTATCTCAGCTGCGGCGCCCAAGATGAGGTTTTATAAACATAACTGTTTATTTTAGAGCGTCGTGGTAAAAAGAATCAAACTATAGACACGGGTATATTTCTTAAATGTTGCTCAATCAAACTAATTTAGCTACAGCTAACACTCTACCACCCCTCTAACATCTGTAAGATCTTAGCAAGTATTTAAACTAAACTAACTTGCAGTAGAAACTTTTCAGCAAGATATAAAGGATTGTTTTAAGACAATAACTCCTTAATATATGTGCAAAAGAACGTCGTAATTTATTTCACTTATGACAAAATGTTTTCCCATGTTATAATTAAAACAATCTGCTAATGGAAGTAGTAATATTTCGTCACTATTAAGGAATTATTGACTTGAACGAGTTCCTGCATCTTGCTAAAAGGTGAGTTGTAAGTTGCTTCTCGTCTTGTTTCAATTTTATCAAGATTATTTGCACTACGACCGAGGCAAAAATACTTGTTTTTCAGCCATTTTCCTTAAAAAAAAATCTTTGGCATTTTTTATTCTGCAAGCAAGAACAAAGCAAAATAAAAATCAAGACAAACCTCCTTATCTTCTAGCATCTCTGCTGTTTGGTCACGTGAGCACTGAATGAAAGACTACAGCGGTCACCTGAGTCCCACCTGAGGGTAGGAGGAAAGTTCACACGGGCCCCCCAAATACCATCAATTAAGAGAACAATTGCTTTAGTCACACAATTATGAGCTCAGGGTGACTAAATGCAAAAGACCCCGAAGGGACATTTGCTAAAGATCCCTGGCACCTCATTGGGAGCGGTCCGCCCACCCCCTGCTGCTCGTCACTGGGACCACCAACAGGGTGACAGCGGCGACAATCCCCGCGGGATTCGGCTCGAACGCCGCGGTCACGGTGACATCGGCGGCTAATGAAAGCAGTTCCGATCGGACACACAAATGTTGAGTGGTCCAACACCGAGCACGTCGTTCGAGTCGTAAACCGAGGCGACTTTTCTATTTATCGCTCTTATAAACCATGACTAGGTCACTTATGTATTGCTCCCAATTCCGCACCTGCCAGTGTTATGTAACTTTTTTTTTCTTCTGTTTTTGTAGCCGACAAAGTCTTGCTGGCATCATTTGTAAAAACGTGACCTTCAAATAGTGGTAAATTATCACTGGTTACAGGGGGTAGTCAAAAGTATCCAAACCGCAGATGTGAAAAGTGCGGCCTTTCACTTACTCTGATAGATTTCATGTGGCAAACATGGAAAACATTGCTCTCGTCAGATGACACCCAAGATTGAGCTTTTTGGCTTACATGCAAAATTTTAGACACGGAGAAATGTTGCTGTTGGCATCATTTTGTGGGGATGATGTTCTTCAGAAGGTACAGCAGGGCTTCTCAGTTTTATTGGGAACTTCAGGGCAATCCTGGAAGAAATACATATAATAATCAGTCCGGATATTTGAGAACATATGTAACTATTTTTTTTCTTTTGTTAAAATTTCTCATTCTGTACGATCGGGTGTTATATTTTCACTTATTTGTGAATCGGCTCGCATTAATTAGATCGTGCGGTCTCGTAAGTCGTTATTGCTGGGACGCTTCATGTTGCCGTTACAACATGATACGGCGCAGTCAGGCTTTTTGACACGTTAAGATTTTTGTTTCAGTTTGTCATCATTTGCGCCGTCGGAACGTTCCGCTGGACGTTTCACACTGATGAAGAAAAATAGCGGCAATATGCAATGAGATCAATAATTTTCCAGTGAGCTAATGTGAACCCCCCCATCGCGCCCTCCCCCTAAAAAAAAAAAAAGCTCTGAATAATTTGCTGAATAATTTCGGAAGATGTTGGCATGTACACAGTTTTTAGATAGATTAGCTGTTGAAACAATCACTGGATGTTTGCAAAGTCCCTCTCACGTGCCAGAGGGCTTCATTCCAGGGGCCTCGTTCCTCATCCTACTCATCAGGATTGTCTTATTTATTTGCATTTATTTCCCCCCCGCGCCCCCAAGTCATCTGCTTCTAAATGAAAGGCAGCCATCTTGGGCACACAGTTTTGGATTTGTAACTGAGCAGAGCTGCACACTTCCACCGAACTCTGGGCTTTTTTTTTGTTGCTTTTTTTCATTTTCTCCTTGTTTTGGCAACAGCCTTCCTCCTCGGAGAGGAATAATCGTGCAAATGTGTTACAGGTGGGATTCATTAAAGTGAGACCTGGCACATTGGTACTTGCTCTGCACAATTACCACGTTACAAAACGAAGGGAACGTGGGGTGGAGGGGGGAACGCTTACACACAACCGCGGCGTGGAGGACGACTGTACACACGCACGGACACACAAACGGAAATGGAAAAGAAGAAGAAGAGAGAAAAAAAATGCATAAATGCAAACATATTGTGCATATGTAAGAGCATGCACTTTCCGCATCCACAGCTGAGATTTTAATGGAGCGCTTTTTCATGGCTCTCAGATGAGCCCTTCAAAACAAGACAACCTATTAATGGAGGCCGCTTGTGCCTGTGTTATTTCACAGAAAGAAAAGAGAGAGAGAGACAGAGAGAGAGAGAGAGAGAGAGAAAAAGTTCAGATTTCACAAGTGTTTCGGATCCCCGCGCCGTTCCCACGTCCCTCGGACAGAGCGATCGACGCTCCGCACGTTTCAGGACAGGAGAGGCGGCGCGCCAGCCGGGCCTTCATGAAACCCAACAAGTCCTCCGGCTCCTTCACATCATCCGGGGTTTGGAATGAATAACGACGCATCCGGAGCGTTTGCTCGTGTCACAGAGGATCCGTCCAGATCACGACTTCCTTCACTCTCTTTTTTTCTTTTCTTTTCTTTTCTTTTGTTTTGTTTTGTTTTGTTCCCCACACGTCTGCGTGGGAACCTCCTGAAAGGAGCGCGTTGCTTTTGCACAGACGGCGAATGCGTAAGCAGAGAGCTGGACCGAGACCGAAGGTGTTCAGCAGATCCTGATTATCACTGACTACTACAATGCGTGGAATTCGTTTGCAGTGTTGGAAGCAATAAAACTTCGCTCCTTGCAGCTCTAATGGGAACTGGCTTGCATAGTTATGTGCTTTGTGATTTAATTTGAAGCGTACTTGAAATCTCCTCTTGTAAACTCTCGGACTGGCAGCTGTTTCTTGTCTCCGCACACGTGCGAGCCGAGGGTTCCGGGAACGCGCGCGCAGCGTCGTCCAGAGCGTTTTTTTGGCGGGGCGAAGGCGGCGCGAGACCCGTGTCCCGAGGAGGTTAAGCTAATGTTTTCCTCCGAGTAGAGCGGTGGAATTTAGGCATATAAGCTGCACGAGGTAAAAATGAATTTGATTTCGTTTCAAGACCTTCAGCTTCCAGACAAAAAAAAAAAAAAAAAAAAATAGGTCCACATAAAACCCTGGGATAATTGGCTTTTCTGGGTGAGGCAACACATTATGTCACTTTTACCTGCTACCCTCAAAACGTTGTTTTGCAACCCATTTCACATGGAGCATTATTGCAACACCTTAATGCCACATAAATACCCGCGGATTTAATGTAACAATGTAACTTATCTTTCCATGTTTTCTGACACAAAAAATATGTTATTTGGCTCTGAACATGAAATATAAAGAAAATTTGGGGAATATTAAGTTCTGTGACACGTCTGATGACCCCCCCCCTTCCTTTTATAGTCTGTACATACAAGGATAAATGGTGTAGAATGTCATAACCTAGAATATGGATGTGAGTGGATCTTCATTAGTGCAGCCAGAGTGTCTGCATAGCAGAGCATGAGTCTTGACAAATTGAGTGATAAAACAACTTGCACCAAATAGTTCACTCAAAAATTAAGTAAACATTTTGGCTCTATTTTATTTTAATTTTTTTCAAAACTCAGTGAATAGGCAAATTTGGAGCTAAGTTCAACAGAAACACTTGCCAATTCTGACCTTCGAATAGACGGCAGTCCACTGAACACTTCCTTTGAATTTTAACTTCTTTTCTTGTCTGCAGAGTTTGAACAGCACTCGGGTTTCCACAGACGTCATAGTTTCAAATAGACGTAAGGCGGTCAGACAGGGGAAACTGAAACAGAAGAAATAGATTCGTTATTCTCATCAGCATTTGCTTCAGCATTGCTATCCACAGCAGCATCCGTCCAGGGTCTGGGATCAAGTCGACCTCTGGCTCAAAAAGTTAACGCTTGCAACTTCAACTCTCTCACTGTCTGATGGTTGTTATTTTTCATTTGAATGCTAATCTTCAGGAAGAAAATGTGACACACAGTAAAACGCCAGTATTTGCAAGGGTTGGGGTCTATAAGCAAAAATAGCTTAAATCCTTGAATGCTTGCGCCACCCTCTATAAACCCCTGTATGTTTAGTTTATACTTCAAATTGAAAGTATTCCTTAATATGCATTATTAATATACATAGAACTGTCTTCGCTCAACCAGAAGCAAGTATCTAGAGTCTTCTTTAGTTCTGCTCTTCGGCGAACAGCCAATTAGTGCCAAGAAAAATCAATGGTGCTTCTGGATTGGCTGCATTGCAAATGCCAACCAATAGCAAGTCAAGTAGGATTGCTCCAAGTACTTCAGCTTCCCAAGCTGCATTTTCTGACAAATATTTTAGGGCAGTGGTGTCCAAAGTTGGTCCTCGAGGGCCGGCCCCCTGCATGCCTTAAGTTCACCTTTTTACCAACCTCAGCTGTCCTGTGGTGGCGCCGCACCAAGAAACATATGAAAGACAGAGAGCACAACTTCCTTTTTCGTGAAATATAAGCAAAAATGGAGCGCCATCAGATTTGATCGGTTGTAGAGTTCCTGTTTTGTCTTTGGCAAGCGTGCCAAACATCGTTCAACAAACGGCTCAGCGCGAGCCGTTTCTCCCGCTAGTGCTAGCATTAGTTTGGGTTGTATTTACCCGTGCCGTGGTTCTCCTCCAGCTTTTAGAGCAGGCTCCGGTTAGCTTGGCGTTCGCACAAGCACCCGAACCGCACCAGAGTTCACTTCAACTGAGAGCTAAGCTTTTAAGTGGACCGGAGATCAGTCCACATCAGGCACATTCACAGCTCCCCAAATGAACCGGGCTTTCTGGGCAAACGAACTAGAGCTTAATTTACGCGGACTAAACATCACCCTCGGATTCTCTCTACGGACAACTCGGCGAACAGACAATTTTAGAGCCACCTTTCATGGAAAAATTCGCAACTCCTGAACAGCGAATATGCGGGAGTTCCCAGGCACTCAAAAAGTACTTGGAAAATTTATACCAGAAGCTGTCAAACGTCACTTCCACCCTATTGTCATTTCCGATGTCAACAAATGAACAGGAACATAACTGAACGCCAATCACTGTGGTGTTGCTCTGGCTGCCCTGTTATGCCATCATATAAAACCATGCAGATTGATTTTTTTTTTCTTTAATTTGTATTTTTGTCAAATCTTGTGCATAATTAAAATTTACAGTTTTTTTGTTTTTTTTTAAATTTTACATAAAATGTGTTTTTTCTTTTCTTAAAAAGAAATAGGAAGTGTCTCTTCAACACGTCGTACACGCTCGATCCCATGTGTGAGTCACACCTATCCGGCAAAGCACTGACACCTGGCCATCAGGGCACGGTGCATTCAGGTGACCTGCTTCCCTGAGTGCACAGCCAGATAATTATTTCCAGTTGCATTCAGAGTAAGCACACTTTTTTTTTTTTTTTCTGCGCGAGCAAAAAAGAGATCAGCAATAATATTCCCCCCTCATTTTTGCTTCTCTGACACGCTTGTATAAATACCCGCCACCTGGTCAGAGGAGTGCCTTTAGGGGAGCTATCAAAGCATTCATAAAAATCAAGATGTATGTGACATCCAGCGAATTTCCTCCCATGCTGCACACGGCAGGCCAACTCAGGAGGGCCAGAGTTGGGGTAAAGTTTCCCCTCTTTTTTTCCCTTTTTCCTCCTCCCTGGCTAGCAGCTGATGCCTGATTGACTGTGATGTTCTTCTTTTTTTTTTTTTTTTTTAAAGCCCTTCATGTGTTATTCTGCCGCTCGCCGCTTTCTGCATCGTATGTCTTCCCTGACGCTGCTCCTGGAATTCCAACGTGGGTTTTGTCCATCCAAAACCTGACCTGAAAATATTTGTCTGCTCAAGCACTTCACTCTTTGCACATGAATCACTCAAAACCACAGCTCCCCCCCCCACCCATCCAACCCCCCACCCTCCTCATTCTTCATTTGCAGATTAAGGGGTCCGCGTCGGCGTTTGCGAAAACACCAGCGGAGGCAATCGGATATTGGGCGCATGACTGTGAATCAATGCATTTGAATGTGGAGATCTGTCGGCGTCTCGGAGCGATTTCACTCGCGAATGAAAACATTTACAAAGCTGGGACTGATCACACACGCACCCACGCACGCCCCACTTCACCCCCAAACATATCTGGAGTTCTGAAACTCTGCGAAGGCAGCCGTGATAGACTGACGCTTTGCTCCGAGGTTTCGCCCAGTGATGTCTGGTTGTTTGGTTTTATGCAGTTTAACCTGTCGTGGTTTAAAGACTTTGCAGATTTACCGTATTTTCCGGAAAATAAGCCGCTACCCCCCATGCTTTGAACCGTGTGGCTTTCAGCCCGGAGCGGCTGCTCTGGGGATTGTTCTTCAACCACCAGGGGGCTCCAAAGCAGGAAGTGAATCATTGGAAGTCAAAATTGGAAATCGAATAAGAAAGTAGCGATTTTCACTAGAACAAGCACATGCTAGCAGCGGGCATGACGGAGAAATGTTTTCAAACTCGTAGCCCCTCGTCATGGAAACCCCAGGAAGGAGTGGCCCTCCGCTGCGTCCTTGTGAAAAAACGAGAGCAGCAGAGACCCCAGCGTCTTATATATGTACATTTACAGTTAAAAAAAAAAAAAAAAAACTTTGTAGATGCGGCTTATAGTGAGGTGCGCTCTATAGTCTGGAAAATACGGTACAAATTGGAAACCAGTATGGTTTCCAATTTAGTTGGAGGCTTTGTATGAATAAGCCCGTTGGGCATTTGCCTCGTATTTTTTTTCGCAGTATTTTCAATCTGTATTGAAATTGTGCAAACTAAAGAAAATAATAATACTTTTAAAAGGCACTTAAAATGTAAGCAAGTTTTTGAAAATAGGGTCCCAGTTTTCCATAGCAATTCACACAATTAGTGCTGCATCGTAGCTTATTTGTAAGATGCAACATTTCAGGTAAAGCTCTGCAATTTCTCACAAAAACCCAATTTTTCTTATCAAATCATCAATTTGATTAGAAATTGATGGTCTCTTATACGCTCTAATTTAAGAAATCAAATTTTCGTCTAAATTAGATTCATGGTCTAATTTTGGTGGATTCCTTTAGGGTGTTTTCACACTAGACACTTTTGGTCCGCTTTCAACGGACTTTTTTTTTTTGTCCTTCAGTTGAATCGCACGTTAAGTTCATGTGGCCTCGTTTCTTCGACTTTGCACAAACAAACTGGCCTCTTAGGAGGGTTTGATCGAACCTTTCCTGTTCACCGCACGTTGCAAAGACAGAGTGAAACCTGTAGGGGGCAGTGTTTGTTTCACAGCCCGGCCTGACTCTGGCTACAACTGGTGGCGTTCGGTGCAGGTGAGAGCAGAGACTGCTGCGGCCAGCCGACAGAGATGACTACATGCCTTCCATTCTTCAATGAAGCCCACTCAGTGGGGCCTGCACTTTGGCACTTGAAGCCTTCACACACACACACACACACACCCCCACACACACACACACACACACGCACACACTCACACACTCTATCCCATTGGTCCACATAGGAGGCCTGTGAAGTATTTCAAAATGCCAAACAGCTGGGAGATTGTAGACGTTTGAGGGACACTAATGCACGAGCTGAGGCCTAATGTAAACAACATTACTCAACATGAAAGCCCAGTCTGTCCCACAGGACTTTATTTTGGGGTGTGGGTGTGGAGGGGGGTGCGGGAGGTGGCACTTGTCCGTCTGCGCCCTGACGACACTCCAGCTCGCTTGAGGAGATCAGCGGCCGGAGAAACGATTTCACGCCGACGTTTCCCCCCAATCTGTGGGACCTCACCGAACCACAACGCAAAGTCCTCATCGGATCCTCCAGGGCCCTCGGAAGCGTGTGCTTATTATCCCGTAATAGCAATCAATATTCTACCGAGAAGCAGCTATCGCAGCTGTTTCAATATGCCCCCCCCCCCCCCCCCCCCACACCCCACTCCTCCAATCCACACCGGAGCTCTAAATTGCTCTTTTCATTTTTTGTGTGCGTTAAGCCTGAAACTTACAGCCACCTGGAGAGTACGGCTGGCCAGCGCTTCGCTTTCCTTGCAAAAATTATGAATCGTCGGCGCGTCACGAGGCCGCCGAGCCTCCCAGCGTCTTGTGCGGCTAATGGCGAGGACCCCGAAGGCAAGGCGGCGGCCTCTCGGGAGGAACGAAGAAGCGGCCGGAGCGTTTGAGGAAGATCCAATCAGGAGAAAAGAAAAGGGGGAGGAACATGCAGTAAAGGCGAGGCAGCAGCGAGGAGGAATGACACTCCTTTGGCTGCAGACGGCCGATCGGAAATCGAGCGACGTGCTGTCAAAGGTCAAAGATGAGAAACGTTTGGAGTTTCTCTCAACTGCCAGAAGAAAGCTATTGTACGGTTTTAATCAGGTAAACGCGGAGCGGCGATGAGTCTCACTGACCTACATTTGCTTTTTCATTCTTATGACAAAGACGTATTCACACCCATTGCGAGCACGAGCTTCAACATATCCTGCTGTAATTTCAAGAGACAGACCAACGCGCAGTTGTGCATAATTATAAAGTGGAAGGGAAATAATTCTCGCTCCCTTTGCTCTGGCACCCCGAATATAAACGCAACCAAATGCCTTAAGAAGTCGCCTAATTAGTAAATGGAGTCCATCTGTAGTTATATTTCAGCTGTTCTGTGAAGGCCTCAGAGGTTTTGCTGGAGAGCGTTAGCGGATAAAACGGCATCACAAAAATGAAGGAACTCATCAGGCAGACCGAAAACAGCTGACTTTGATTCGACTAAGAATAAAAGGAGAATCAAACGACGTAGAAAAGGGATTTTCCTTTTATTAAACTTATTTCGGTTTTTTGAAATCAAGTTCATTAATTTCACACAAAAGAAAAACTGACCTTTTTAAACTTGACATCATGTTATAACCTTATTTTCCCATCAAAAACATGCCTGGAGAGTCGCTTTGATTCTTTCAGGCATGTCTGAGGAATTCTTTGAATCTCCCATGGCAACCATTTGGGTTGCCGAAACGCTTGCTCTCTCACCTAGCGTCAGCAGCAATTAGCAAACACCTGGTGGAACGGTCAGAATGAGCAGGAGCTTCTTAAAGAGACAGAGTTCCCCAATTTGAGGCGTTAAATTGCAAAGTCAAATCTCTCTGAAGCCGTGATTGATATATATCTATATATTTGTACATAACAATTTTTAACAACTGAAGTTCACAGTTATAGTTTTCTAGAAAATACAGAACACTGCCCCTTTAAGGCTGTCAAAGTCAAGCGAGCATAACTGACCTACTGTGCAACGCTCGAAGAAAACGCTCATGTAGAGACGTTGTTGTGATGACTTCCTGAAGGCGAAGTGTCGGGAAGAGCAAGAAACCTTAAAGAAACCGAGGCCCAATCTAAAGGCGTTAAATTGTAAAGTCACTGCCCCTTTAATGAAAAAAATAAAAAATAAAATCCTTTTTGGCAATTAAACCCTTCCTACAATTGCTTACTAGCTTTTTGCCTGCTTTTGCTGGCACTGTGGTGATTTTTCTTTGCTGATTCTTGCGGCAGGGTTGAGGTTGGACCAAAGTATGTCGAGACTCTTACTGAACTCATCCGTCGCTGTGTTCCCTTCTGAGTAATTCCACACACATATTAGTCAAAAAGGGAATTCTCCGTACGCTTTTCTTACTAATTGATGCAATTGTTTAAGCAAACCATCGAGTCTGACTTTTTTTTTTTTTTTCTTTTTTCCCTCCCCTTTAGTCCTCCCTGTACCATTCGGTGACCCTTCCACCAGTCCGGCCCATTAGAGATTAAAGGTGAACGCAGGGGCAGATCAGTTATCAAGTCAGAAACACTCATCATCAACCTACCACTGTGCCATTACTGCACAGGAGCACACACACACACACACACACACACGCACACGCACACGCACACACACACACACACACACACACACACACACACACACACACACACGCACACACACTCCATCTACCCTCATCCGTCCTGCTATAGAGGTCACGACCTCATGTAGCAGCGCTCGGGAAGGAACGAGGGTAAGGTTAAAACACGGAGCTGATCCGGATTTCGAGTGAAGCTATACTCTCCGTGCCGAGGTCCAACATACACAGAAACGTAGCTCCGCCGCATTGGCCAGGACTTTAGAAAACTGTTTCATAAAGCGTATCCTGCCACAAGACGCCTGCGCTGCTCGTTTCGACTTGTCAGGAATATCGTATTATCGTAAGTCATCACCCGCAAACATGTTCAGAAAACTTCCCCCGACATTAGAAGTATTGCTTTCGAAATTCCCTTGCCGCGAACGAGACCCGATTATGTTTCCCTTTTCCGCTTTACCGAGACCCGAAACTGTTTAAAACATTAAAAGCCTCGCCGGAGCGGCCCCTTTTTATCTGCGCAATCACATTTCTCAAGACGGCGCCTGACGACTTGTTTTCAACAGAAGGCGCTCGACTCTGTGTGTGGTTCGGAAACCGATAGAGTATCCCAAGCCCTCGCAGTTGGAAAAGTTGAAAGGAATTTCGTTGTGGGAATTTTAGTAATTTTGTTTTGTTTTCTGCCAAAGGCTGGATAAGAAGATTGCCGCTGAACTCGGTGCAGCGCGTATTTAGCAACGTCAGGCCTCCAGTCAGCTCAGCTCAGATGACAAGAAAAAGCGAGAAGAATAATAAGCCAATTTGTTTCACACCAGCGGTGGGGAAGCAATTTTTTTATTTTTTCCAGGACGCTTATTCACAAACTACTTCATTTCTGCTACTTTTTGAAATAGTGGTGACAAATATCAGCAGGGTTTGTGCAAATGAGGGAAGGCTAGTTTTGTTTTTGCCTGTAGCTACGATTTAGAAAACAGCTCCTCCAGGAAGTTGCGTTCAAAACTTCCTGGTGATCAAATTCATTTCCCGGAGTAAATGAAATTTGCATGTACTAATGCAAATTCATCATTCTCAAATTTTGCGCCAATCTGCAAGCTTCACCAGTCATCACAACTTTTCTGCATTAGTGGGTTTGTGTGACGCAGCCACAGAAAGGGAAGTGGAAGGAAAATAACACTGCATATGTTTTTTCAAGCATTTTTTACAACTAAAATCCGAAAAAGGCTGAATGTTTACAGTCGCCTGCAAAGTCAAGTCTGTTGTACCGTACTCTATCTAGTTTTACATGAGAAATTAAAACGCTGCTCTGCAAAATTGTCGAAACTTGGAATATATTTTTTTTCTATCCTGAGCAATCGGAAAATGTTCAGATTTTGTTTTTAAACGCCGTTTTCTTTAGTTTTCATCATTTTTCTCCACCAAATCGCCGAGTCCTTAATCAAACGGTTGGGTTTATACTTTTTTTACTTACACACAGCTTGCATCGGATTTTATTTAGGTCTATCAAGAGTGAAGAACCTTGAATAGAAATCCTCTTGTTTATTTTGTTTATTAAAAAAAATGTCAAAAACCATGTCAGTTTTCTTCCACTTGGCATTTATGCAGTACTTTCACAACCTAGATTTTGTTTTATTATAAAGATAATGATGATATATATAAAAAAAAAATACTTGTGCAAGGCATTGTTGATTACGATTCGTTGTGAACGACCTCTTTATCAAAACATGATAAAATCATTTTTAAAGTCAAAAACGTGCGCAAAGTAGTACGGCTCTGTTATGTGCAGACTGCATGATTAACTTAGAGCAAATATTTCTAATCGTCTTGGTCATATCGAGCTGTTAGCGAAGTCTTTTTATAGTTTATGCAATAAATTATTTTTTTAAGAAACACAAATATACCCAGAGCAAGGTCGTACTGACAAAAAAATAAATAAATACAAACATAGTCAATGAAATTCAGAAAATAAAATTACAAGAAGTCAGTTGTAAAATGATCTCTTTATTCTTGTAACACTACAACTTTAATCTCATATTATTCCGATTTTATTCTCCTTCAACTTCACTCTTGTAATGCCATGTCTTAATTTTTGTAAGGTTATTCTCATTCTAGTTCAACTTCACTCTTTATATATATATTTAAGTTTATGCAATGTAATATTTTTTAAGAAACAATTTAACCCAGAGTGGAAGTTGGTAGTTATGACAAATTATTAGGTCCATACTAAGAAAAAAATCTAATTATGAGAATAGAGACATAATATTTTGAGAAAAAGATAATATTATGACTTTATTTTCTTATTCTTCTTGTGCGAGTTTAATCTCTTAATTTTATGACGTTATTCCCGCAATTTTAAAAAATGATTTTCATCGCTCGGCCCTAATGCTCCATTAGTAGCCAGGAGACAGAATTATGCGTCCTAAAAATTAATACAAAAATTACATCTTAACACATTAAATTTGAGATTTTACTTTTTAATGTCTCCATTTGGAACCGTTTCGGTTAACAGGTACGCCACCTGCCCGGCGGAGCGGCTCCGGTCTACACAAACGTTGAGCGTATCGGATTTCATACCGTTTGCTTCTGAAGTCGCTGAGGGCTTAGAGAACCCAGGCGGCGAGTTCAGGCCTCGTCATCTGGAAAAACAGTGGCTTAATGTTGTAAAGACCTAATGAAGCATTAGCTCACATTGCATCTACCCCCACCGTGTTCCCTTTGCTTCTCTACAAAGACCGAAAAAAAAAAGAAAAAAGAGTCACAGGATTGACGGTACGTGTGTCTCGCCCCTTATCTGCCCGGCGACCTGTTGCTCGTCAGCGGCCTGGCCCCGGACTCTGCGGCGGTATCGCCTACGCTCCGTTGACCTCCATCTCCCGGAGCAATTGTTGGTAAACACGCCTGAACTGCTTACCCCAACAACAAACAGCTTCCTCTAACCCCTAATCCTGCCCACAGAGGACACCCCACCACCCGCCCACTCTTACCCTTTTGACCCTTCCCTCGGTTCAGGCCCCCTTATGCTCGCCCCTCATCCTCTGCGGTGGTGGCGGTCGATGGGCCGGCGAGATAAGCTCGAGTGGAATTCCCGTCTGGGTGTTCTTGGGAGTGACCTGGGTGGCAGAGGAGCGTCAATGAAAATCACTCAGCACTCGGCTCAATGAGGAACCCCATCTGAGCCGCGGCTGCCTTTCACGAGGAACTTCGGATTCTGTTTTGTCTGGCTCCTGCCCTCGTCGGTTTGAAGTTTTACGAGAAAAAAAAAAAAAAAAACAGCTCGAGAGAAAAATGACGACTTAATTGGGAGTCTGTGTGAACTTTTGGCAACCTCTAACCCCCGGGGTAAGGCAGCCTTAGATAGCCTAATATGCGAATCAAGGAACGAGGTTAGCGCCCGGAAAGGAGCTTGAAACTTACCACCAAGATTGTAAAACGAGAACATACTAAAGTTTATGGCATCGCCAGACATGACATCTGTCCTACATGAGCACGTGAGTCAAAAGTTGCTTGAAATTTTACGGTAAGCCTCGCTCGCAAAGAAGACTTTCAAGAGCAAACCGGGATCCTGTCCGCCATATTCGCCATGCATCTTGCATTTCCTGAGCGAGTGCGGGCTTGGTGGTGGAGGGGCCAGTTGTCTGGGAAAGAATGCTCGGGCTCTGCAGTGGCCTGGGTTAGGCAACGGCCCGGCTATTGTGCCCCAGGAGAAGGTAATTAGGAAGTGAAACCTTGACCAGTTGACAGCAGGCTTTGTTTGGGGGCAAGTGGGCCAAGAGAAATGCTTTTGAAAGCTTTTTCACTTTCTTTGCAGCGGCGACCTCGGCCCCTTCCTCTAGAAACATGCTGAGGGAGATCATGCAAGTAAGAAAAAAAAAAAAAAAAGCATTTGAAGGGGATAAAGTTTTTACTAAAACAAAAGATAGGGAGCGCATTTGCTACCACATATCAAAGTGACTCTATGAAACATAACTTGCTTACTACAAATTTTCCAACACCTTGACCTTTTTTCACATTTCATGTGCAAATAAAATAATCATTTTATTGGGTTTTAATTTGACGATCAACACAAACTTCTCCACATTTTTTCAAGTGGCAAGAACACGACATGGCTTCATTTGAAGTTGCTCATAAAAAAGAAGCTCGAAAACACATTGCTCTGAACACATTGGGAAATTACACGTCAAGCAGGAGAAGCATGACACGAACAAAACATCTGGAACAGACGGGAACTACCTGGAAAGTCCTTTACCACAACAAACAGATTCCTTCGTGTTGGAGCCTCGGCCTTGAAGCCAGCCTATAAAACACAAGAGACAAGACAGGAAGAACGTACACATCCGTTGTTGTTATCTCTGTTTTTTATTACCCATTCAGCTTTCAAGTGTTTCAGGAACCTCTGATCTTTCATATAACTTGAAAAAAAAAAAAAAATTAGTTTTGAACGCTAACACCGGTGTTGGGGACCATCTGGGCTGGTCGCAACGTTTAGCACTGAGAGGCTAATTAGTCTATCACCGAGATAGACCAACACCTTCTGGCACAACTTGAACACAACCAGGGTCTGGTTGTTTTTTCGGTGCAAAAATTAACCTCCAATGGGACCAAGAGACTGAGCTTCTTTGGCTATCGTTTGTGTTTCCAGATGTTGCGTGTGCGCCAGATTTACAGGTGTACCGGAAACGTGAACACAAAAGGTTCCCATCATAACTTTTGCATGCAAAATTTTAAAAAAAGCAATGAATTTCTTTAAAAAACAAATAATTTTTTTTTTAATATATTTCATTAAAATTGAGTCGATTCCCACAGTGAAACATGATTGTGGCAAGATCATGCTGTCAGGTGGCTTTTTGTAAAGCAGAGTTTAGATGATGGAGGTCAATAGAAGGCATCACAAAAGATATAACTATTTATACCAACATTTATCCGTGTTTTAGAAAAGCCCAGGATTCATCCATTCTTAATTAACTTGTGCTCAAAAACGTCAGTCTGTAGATGTGCAGACAATGCAGAGATAAAGTCTTTTGTGGCTGTGAAAAGTGATATACGAGGTATGGATTCAGAGGGGCTGAATACAAACATTTGCAGATTTTTATGCCAAGAATCTGGAAACCATTGCATCATTTCCATCTAAAATCACAAATTTCAACAAAGTTTAAAGGACATGAACGTTTGCAGACTCGTGTGTAATCGTAGCAAAGGTGAGAATTTTCTGCAAAGCTGAACCTCAAGCTAGAATCCTCTTACTGAATTAACTATGAACTCTTTTGGACACTTACCTTTAATAAATGTTCGGATAAGCTTTTCAGTAGCATTTTGATGGTGATTCTACTTCTGAAAGCAGCGGGAGACCCGTGTGTTTAAAAAAAAAGAAAAAATCCCTTGAATACTTCCAACATGGAAACAAGCGCTGTCCTGTTCGAGGTGGAAAATCGTGGAAAAAAAACCCCCCAAAAATCTCATTGGAGCAAACGTTACAAAACTCATGTCTCACTGTAAAAACAAATGGGAATCTCAAAAAGCTTCCAGATGAATCATGTATCGTGAAATTTTACAAGCGAGTAAAAACCGAAGAAACGCTACAGGAAACAAATTTGGAAATCACACGTAAAACAACAGAAACATGACGCAAACAAGACATCTGGAATAAACTGAAACTAGCATGTCTTTAACCTGAAAAGCCCTTTACCACAACAAACAGATTCCTTCATGTTGGAGCACTAGCCTTGAAGCTAGTCTATAAAACACATAGAGACAAGATGGGAAGAGTGTCCAGGTCCTTTGTTGTCCCCTTTGTTCTCGGCTCTGTTACGGGAATTCCTCAAGCGATGACCCTTGGTTGACAGCGGTTTAGCATGTTTGCTTTTCAGCTTTCTTTGTTTGCTGCTTCGGCAAGGAAAACCAGGTGCTCGGATACCTTCTGAATGAGTCAGCAAGCAGGAGTGGATATACAGCAATAAAACACGTTTGTGCGTCGCACGTCCTGAGCCGTTTACCTTGGTACGAGGCTTTACAGTTAGTAAGGCATACGTTCTGTTTGCAATTTAGCGCGATCATGCTTGTATCGGTTCCTCACAGCAAGAAGACCTTGGGTCCAAATACTTGACAGCGTATGGTTCTTTCGGGGTACTCTGGTTTTCTGTCACAGCTCAGATTCTATACAGTGAATTACAAACTGAGATGCCATTGGAGGATTTTTCTAACGCAGAAATGTTGGCTTCCTATAGCAAATGTGGATACATTTGCTCTCAGTTGGTTTGGGAACCGTTTGCCCGAACATAGTGTGGCATTTTGGGAGGTTGTTCTGAGATTGGCTTAACAGAGGCCTTCAACTCATTTACATGTCTGTCGTATTTCTCTTGGACCTCCGTTGGTTGGACAAGTTTGCTGGCAAATGAAACAGACGCCAATGACACCATGGTTAGATACCAGACATTGGCACTTCTAGCAGTTTGGGCAGGTGCCATGTCCTGCTAAAAAATAAAATCAGCATCTCCATAAAGCTTTCCAGCAGATTGCTTGACAATCCTTTCGAGGTTGCGGTCATCAATTTTGCATGATTTTATAACAGCCAGAACAGATTTGTAGGAGGAGCCAGCCCAGCAGTTCCAGTTTAAATTGGTGCATGACGTCACCGATTGCATCATTGGATGCAAATGGAGGGTTTTTCTTTATGCATTGTATATTCAAATTAAAGTAATCTTTTTGCAAACCACTAAGTTGTGTAGACAAGTTTGAAAATTAGATTTAGGGTTTAAGCCTGGCGGGCCCCAGGTTTTACTTTTGCCCCCACCAGGCTAAGCATTGCCTTACGTTTGCATTTTTTAAGACTTCATAGTTGGTGTTCAGGTATTACATTAATCCTGGTTTCTTTTTGTTCAGATTTTGTTGTTTGGTTTCGCCTATTTTCTCATGGTGCTGTTTAATAAACTGCAGGAGTGTTTCCAATTCTGTATAAAACCTGCAAGACTTTGGCTGCTTTGATGAACTCAAGAGAGATTTCAGAGAACGCAATCCGCCAGAGAGAGCAGCGAACAGAAAGATGCCGGTTTCGTCTCATCTGTCTCGAGACCAACTGCGCCACGTCACGGTCTTCAATCAAGCTCGTTTGTCTAGCCCGTTTCAGCAACATTGCAGTTCAAAGTGTTTTCTGTCATAAAAACCAAATATAATCACCAATTTGAGAACAAACTTCACATTTTATGAAGTGCCTCCATCGAAACCATCAGTACACATGTCGGTCAGCGTTCCATTAATTATGGATCAAAGGCAGCTCTTAACTCCTTGATTTAAAGGAACTCGGTGTTTCATCTGTTTCGCAGTTTTCTGGAAGTTTGCTCCAGATTTGTGGTGTATAGAAGCTGAACGCTGCTTCTCCATGTTTGGTTCTGGGGATTCGGAGCAGGACCGGATTTGGAAGGTCGATAGTCATTGAGTGATTTATTTTATTGTATAATATCCTGTTTTGTTTTTTTTTTCTACAACACTAAGCTATTAACATAATGAAGAACAGACATTTGAAAGTTGTCACTCTGTAACTAATCTATGAAAAACATCCCCTGTCTATTTGGAAAAAATGACAAATATGTAGAAAAGAAGGATAACTGAACATCGTGACATGGAAACAGAGGTGTTTCTATGTTGAGAAGAGTCTGTATGTTCTCTGAACAGTTCAAACTTGTGCCTGGGTTTAAACACGCTTCTTACACTCGTGTTTTGGAAAAATTACATCACCTACTTAAGGTAGTTATTCTTGTCCCCTCTCAAGAGTTTATGAACTCGTTGAGGAAAAAAATCTGGGGCTCTTGTCGGCTTCACGGAGCTTACATCTCCTAGCGCAGGTGTCACAGACAAGCGTTTCCATGGGAGCGAAGTTCGACGGACCGCTCTCGACTTTCTCCTGGAGACCGCGACAGGGATCGGGGCCTCCGTGGCTGCGGTGATTAAAGATTTTATGAAGTCGACAGAGAAGTTAAAACGTTGCCAAGGAACATTTAGATAAATGATGGCCTCCCCGGGGCCAGTGTTATGTCAGTCCGAATAGGCGCTGGACAGAGTGAAGGATGGCATTTTTTTTTACAAAGCCGGTACTCACAGATACAATTGTGTCTGCTCGCAAGGGGGAAAAACACACACACACACACACACACACACACACACACACACACACACACGCTTCTCAAGGAAGGACTTGTGGCTGCTGTCGTATCTTTTAAGTGTGTGTATATGTGTGGTGAGTGCCATAGTTGGCTGGTGGGCCGGTGTATGATGATGAAGTCATGAGTTTAGGTAAACTCCAGATGGCCAGGCAGAAAGTAAAACATGTGCCATCTGCTTAGATTCAGCCGCAGCTCAACACCCTCCCCTCTCCGCTCCGTCTCCTTCTCCCCGTTTCCCCTCGTCTCTCAGTTGGCAGAGCGAAGGGGCTGCAACGCTCGGAACATTAATGCCATTAGTGAAATGTTTCAGAAGAGGCAGCCAGGCACGATGCATTACGGCGGCTCCGCCGCTGTCGCCGAGGTCTTGTGTGTGCCGCTGGCTGACGGCGTTAAAATGCTGTAAACGAAGCGAGGGATCGTAATGTGCATCACTCCATGCTGATCGTTTGAAGCCAAACAGCAATAAATGTTTGACTCTAATCTCAAGTCGCTCTTTGATGCTTTATGGCATGCGTTTTACTTTAAGCTAGATAGAGCCTGTTTTTTTTGTGTGATATATGGCTTTATCTTTATCGTGGTTCATGCTAAAAGTCAGGAAACTCGAGGTCAAAAGGCCAGATAAATTTGCTTTATGAAAACATGGCAATTTTGGGGGCCAAAAAAACAACACCCTAACCATTTGGTTTTTTAAGCTTGAGGTGTGTTGGTTATTTTATTTTGTCTGTTTTTTTGGCTGCATCAAAATGGGTTTATTTTGCGAAACTGAAAAAAACACTTTTTTCCACATCATGAGTCATGTGGTCAACAACCGGACGATGGCGCGGCATGTTTAACGAACTGTCACGTGAGCTTGGTGAAGAAACGACATTTAGCATTACAGAAACATCCTGACCGGTTCTAAACGTCAAAAGATTTTGTCCCAGAAGCTTCAAGATGACAATAAAATAGTATCATACGAGCAGGAATATTCCTTTTTTTCCCTGGCAATATTCCTTCATGCGACGGATCAGCTGCGGCAGCCATGTTTTTTCTTCCCCAGCAGTGCCCGTCGTCTGGTTCGACATCAAACTGGTGCACGTCGCTTCGGCTTTTGCTTCCCTAAAGAAAAACAGCACCAATCTCCAAGCTGTGCTATAATTAAGCACACATCTGGCAGTTCCCATTACGCCATAAGGGTGAGCGGGCTGGATCTGGACCGCGGTACAACAAGGCCCTCCGCCTCGCCACCCTTTCCCCCTCATCTCGGCACCTGTACATTGTAAAGAAGCAGCGTGTTCGCCCAAACCGCCCCGCAGCCAACAGGACGATGACCTTTTTTTTTTTTTTTTTGAGGGTGTTTGTCCCGAAACACTTGAGCGTAACACATCCTCGCGCCCCACCCCGTCATACTTTCAACATTCCACGTCTCAGACTGATTCAGCTGCTCCAGGTGGGGAAAAAAACGTCGTCCACAACACATGGTTTTAGACTCAGTAAAATTCACACCAGCCTTTTATATTTGACGGGAAACTGCATGGAAATGTGTCATAATGGAGAACAGGCAACCCGTTGCAATGACTGTGGCGAGGGCGACAACAGAGAGAGGGGCGAGAAAGAAATCGTTCCTATCACTCGTTCGCATCCGTCTAACTTCACCAAGAAAAAAAAAAAACATTACACACCAGCAAGAATTTTAATGTTTCGCCGCTTCGAGTTCGCCCACACCAAACGCGGGGCCTGTCCCTGTAGGCTAGCGCTCTCCTGGCCAAGATCAGCTGTCTGACCGCAAAGCGACGCTGTGTAAACACGGGCCAGACAACACACGTACACACTCGTCTGCAAGAGCTATCGCACGCAGGCAAACTTACAAGCAGCCATTGTCAACAAAGCCGGAAGCTTTTGTTTCCAGCTGCAAACCATAATGAAAGGGATGAAACACCACAACTGGGTCAAATAAAAACGGAGCATTAGCATGCAAATGTCTTTCAGATTGTGGGAAGCCTTGCGTAACATTTACTGGGTGAGAATGATGCACACGTGACTGGCAATAGTCGGTGTATTAAATGCAGCAAGAGAAACCCTAAAATGTAGGTCCTGCTAGCAGAACAGTGATGAACAAGATCTCTACAGTGGTACCTTCACCCACTAGCCTTCCAGAACCTTCTGGTCCGTTGGGGTTTGTCTCCACCAGCTTTAGAAATGTTTAAATTTGGTCTATTTGTTTGTGAGAAATGGCTTCAGACTGCCAAGTAGGTCCATGTCCATTTGCATGAAATTGCATGACTTGAAATTATGAAAATTTGCTTAATGGAAATACACCCAATTTTTGGAACCCCCCCCCCAAAAAAACAATAAAAAAAACATGTTAAGAGTGATCACATGGATTTTTTATTTTTTTTTAATTTAATTTCTTGTTTCATGGAAACACCGCAATAGCAGATTTGTTGTTTTTTATTTTTCGAATCAAGATTGCTGCCCGTTTGGACACGAAGCTGGTAATTTCGAAATAAAAATGGCCGTGGCGTATTATCAGACTGAAAAGGCTTTATTTTCTGACTTTTCTCAGGTTACAAGAAAACGTCCCGACCAAACGGCGATTTTAAACTTCCACACAACTTTGATACGTGTTGAAGTTTTTATGAGATACTTCAAAGTGACAAATAGTTTATGGCGTATGAGTACAACAGAAAAAGGAAAAAAAAAAAAAACACGAAAGAAAAATAAACTAGAGCCACAACTTCTACTCACCGAAGTGGGCGCCATCAAACATAAGAATGACCTTACACTTTGTTTTGCCTTTCTTCGTGAATGTATGTTTATGTGAGAGTTTCTGTCAAAACATTAAAAAAAAGACAAATGTGGCTAATTAAAGGGAGATTTTGTTGGTAGCTGGTGTGCCTCATTGTCAGGGTCCAGGCATAAGACTGGATATTAAATGTGACTCGTACCAAACTACTTTTTTTTTAAAAGTTTGCCTCAACCACTGACCTTAATGGGTCAGTGTGTGAACGCTGGAAGAGGGGAATATATCCAACGTAGCAGCGCTTGCTGTCAGCCGGCCCAAGGCAAAGGCAGCCATTTTGTGTGTGTATACATATATATACTAATCAGGGGCCTCTAAATGTTTGAATTTTGACATAGTGCTAAAAAAAGTTTTGTATTTGAGAGTGAATATATGACTAATTTTGACAGTTTTAGCTAAATTGTTTAAACTTTACAAACCAGATTAACAAAAACTAAGTTTGAAAAAGGTTTTCTTGGACACCAAATACTTTCTCATTCACACAATAAAAAAAAAAACAAACAAAAAAAACCTACTTTTTAAATCTCTTTCACAGAACTTTTCTTTTTAACTTGGGATGATGTGAAGTTAAATGACCAGAAATCAATTCATCTGCAATGAATTTCACTACATAAAATGAGAATACGGTGGTGCGTAAATTCAGCAACGCTTCACTGTCAGAGTCGTCCGACACTTTGACACTTTGAAAAGCGAGCTATGTGGAAATGTCAGCAAATCTGTTGCATGTGTGACGATAAAAGCTCTCACTTACGGCGCTTGTTGTGCGACTGACAATGCTGTGACCAAAGTCTGCGAAAATAGTGACGTTGGCGAACGAGCCGATTCGTCTCAACGTCTCTTTACTCAGAACAATAAGACTGGAGTCTCAGTCAGGACCGTTCTTTGGTTGTAATGCCGTTATTGATAGCTATTATTCTATTTTATTAAAAAAAATATTTATTTAATCATAGAATAACCCTCACATTGAAGACGAGTGTGACACTTTTCAATTCACTCCTGTCTGTGTGGGCTTCATTTTCAAATGTTTGTCACTTAGGTTTCCTCCCTATCTGACTGCGCTACACTCCTGCGTGTTCACTCAGTTGAACTTGGTGGGGTTAGGGCTTTATGTCGTACACTTTTCTTTCTGAACCCGTTGCAGTACATTCATGGAAAAGTCGAAACACCAGACGGGACCCTGGACGCATGAAGTTGTCTTTGCAGGCTTTCTTAGGCCAAAAATGTCAAAAGAGATATCTAATGAGGTTAAGATGTTAACTACTTAAAACTTTTCCACAGTACCTCCGTTTAAAAACAACAACAACAACAAAAAAAAAAACCCCTATCCTCTTAACACATCGAATTAAAAAAGTTGAACAAATGGAAAGACTGAGTCCCTATGAGTCATGACTCTGAAGTGAACTGGAGCGAAACGCCGGAGGATGAGAACACCTGCCTCTCCGCCGCGCCGCCCCCGCCGTGTCGGAGCAGCAACACGTTTCGACTGACTTCAGTCAGTCGGAGGCGAAATGGAAATACTTTAGCGCTGATTCTCGTTTCACTTCAAATTGGTCAACACGTGTTCCAGGGAGGAGTCCCGTTACCTCAACGCCGAGGCTGGACGCGTGTTTATCTAACCGCGTGGGTTTATCAATTAGGGCTCACACACCTGCTTGCCTGCATGTTTCCAGTTAACCCAGATCATCTGGAAATTGCAGGCTTCAGAATCAATCAAGGAGGAAGGGGGCGGGGAGTCTTGTGAGGCGCTGGACTAAAATCAACACAGGCGAACAAACAGAACCTAGGAAAGAAACTGAATTTTATAAACTCTCGCCCCCCCCCTCCTCTTTATTATTTGAGTCTGTTAAACATCATAAATCCTCTGGATGAGAGACGGAGTGGAGAGCCTCAGTGAGAGATTTATGTCCTTAGCCTTTTTCTAATCCAATATTCCCTCCCACCCCCCCCATTTCCAGCTATTCCCAACATGTCCGTGTGGACTCTCTGGAAGTATTTGCACGCACGCGCACACGCTCGCAACACCCCGAGTGACCAGAGCAACAGGAGGAATGTAGCGAGTTGCGCCACATCCCAGCTGGACCGACAGCGAGCGCTAGCGGTGTCCTCCTTTGCACTTCGGAGGATGAAAGGACACGAGCTCGTCGGGAGACGCCGATGGAACGCCTGGAATTGAGAGAAGGGGAAACTCTCCCAACCGGGGCCTGCCTGCCTGCCTGCCTGCGAGACGACCTCTGTTCACGGCTAGAGAGGAGAAGAAGATGGGGAGGGGAAAAAAGAGCAAAAAGAAAAAGAGGAGCACTTTCTCCCCGAATAAAAAAAATAAAAAAACACCCCCATTGCAACACCTGTGATCAATTATGATCCGCAAAATTAGAGAGTTACAAGAAAAAACCCCCGGCCTGTAATATTTCATAATTATCAGAAGAACAGAGAGCTTGCAAAGTTCACATGCGTTTTTGGAACATGCTTAGCTGTAGGAGGAGGGGGATTGTGCTCAAGGACGTACAATGTCCTCAGTGTGGCGTCCCAGCTCAGGCCTCCAATGAATCTAATGGATTCACACTTAAACCAATTTTTTGTTGTGATTTTTGTGTGTGATTACACAACAGTCACTGCCTTTCCGTTAACCTTAAAATTGTGCAACTTGAATTTAGTATTGAAGCAAATTCGCAGGGTTGTTGTTGTTGTTTTTACCAAAAACAACAACAACAACAAAAAAACCTCACGATAAAACGTTTTTGAGCTAGGATGAGGTGGTTTTTTTCAGCTGTGTTAACGTAATTTCGCCTCACACGAGTTTACGCATCAATAGGGTTTTCCCCAGAGTATTACAAGCCTGGCAGGCCACCAGGCTGATTGATGTTTATCGTAATTTTTTTTTTTTTTTTCGTTTACCTTTTTACGTACACAACCTATAAAAGGACTCATTTTATTTCAATTTCACATTTTTTAAAGTCACAAACAATTGACTGCCCCAGTGCCCCTACCACCAGGCTTAGCTCGACCTCTGGGGGAAATCCTGATGAAAAACACAATGAATTACACAATAAAGAACAATATTTAAATGGTTTAGTCTTGAGCTAACTTACCTCTGCGTAGACATAAGGTCTTACTTTAGACCAGTGTTTCCCAACCCTGGTCCTCAAGAGACACCGTCCTAAATGTTTCAGGTCTTTCCAAACTTTAATAGGCCTTACTGAGCTGATTAAAGTTCAGCAAACACCTGTCAATTGAAATCACCTGAGCGGAAGCAAGGAAACACCTAAAACATGCAGGACAGTCGTGCCTTAAGGACCAGGGTTGAAAACGGTGCTTAAGACGTTCTTAAGAACAATGGAGGTCCTGCGGTAAACACAGGGTGTTCCTGGGTGGAGTCCATGATTCAAAGATTCTTTCTGCAGAATTATAAATAATTCTTCCGGCAGAATGTCGTCACTGGGTCCCCAAACAGTAGAATGAATATCTGGGCTCTTCCAGTGAAAAAGCGGGGTCCAGTTCAGACAGTGAAAGCTATGGAGTAAAAAGGGTATTTCAGCTAATCAGTCTCAGCTTTAAATGTGTCACATGATCATACTCTGACACACCACTTCCTCCAACTGAGTTTAAGACAGTATTTAGTGGGATTAACAGTTTGGTTTTTTTTTGTTAGTCTTTTTGGATGCATTCCAGGTCGCCATGGCTGAGTCCCAACAATAATCTTTGTTGTAAGACTGTGTGTGCCAGCTCTCTCTTCTGAATACTGCTCTTGCATCTGATAACGTCATCGACGTTAAGTCAATGCTCAGATTTGAGGGTACGACCCGAAAGACTCTTTCGATGTCGGAAAGGAATATTTCTATTTTTGTCTGGGTATAAAATATCCTGACATTTGGCGTTTTATTCTCTGTTCAAAAGACTCGCAGTTTCTAAAACAAGACGGGAAGCTAATAGAAAATCCAGCAGCCATAAACACCTTTTCCCGACCAGCTTCCACTTTGTTTTTTTGCGACGGCAAGCGTTGGTTCTCATTAACATAACACATTTGTAGGTTAATTACAGCCATTACCCACTTATCTGAAACAAATAAACACAAGATATTTTGACCCAGTTTATGATTCCCACATGTCCCAACGGGAACCAGGAACATTTTCTTTTCCCCAAGTGGAGTCCAAAATAAAAAGGGATGACTCAATAAAGCGTTTACGGGCTGATGGAAATCACAAGAAATGTGATCTCTTATCTTTATCGTCAGCCTTTATGATTGCAGACAAAGGTCTTATCTTAACGAGGGATTAAGTCGAATAACTGGACTCGGTGCCTCAGGCAGGTTTCAGCATTGCAAAGTCTAAAAGTGTCTAGATACTCAACCCAGGCATAAAGAGATAACATCAGCAGGAACCGCGACATTCTAGAAACCCTCTCTCCTTATCGCTGCTGCCGCAAAGTCCGACGGCGAGTTTGAATCGCAACAGTAGATACCGGGTGGCTGGAAGTGGGACTTCGGGGGGGCAAAGAGAAACTCCTTTCCAAACAATCCCCATGTCAGTGAATATCCTCGAGAATACGCTTTCCCTAAAAGAAAATAAATGGAGCGCGATTTGAGTTAGATCGCCGCAAAATAAAGCCAATTTGCAGACGTCGCTTGATGTGCGGTAATTTAGCAGCACAGATAATTGGAGGAAAAATGTGAAATGTGAGCCAAAATGGACATGTGTAATTGCTTTTTTCCTGTGAGCCAAACGTTCCTGTTCCTATCTCCAAATCAAGAAACCTCTGGAATCAACAAATCACTGCCCACAGGCTATTTGTGATATATCCCAAAAGCATCAAAGACTCCGTCGTCTGTGACGCAGGCAGCAATCTTTGGAGAGGAAAAACGTACAATTGTCCGACCTTTTTGCAGAGTGAGGGAAGCTGGGGATCCGCGTCTGCTTGAAATAACCTCAGCGGCAGTTATTGAGAGTTGTCTCTGATGTAAAGGCGAACACGACAATACGTCATACTTCACAGTGCACAAAGGTCATTTTCAGACCTTTAAACCTCAACAATATTTATGTACAAGTAGATTTCTAGAAAATGATGTGAGTGTGTGTAATTTGCACCTCACCACAGTTACTAAGTAAATCAAACACAAAGTCATTTTCTAACTCTATATTAGGACCCCAGTCAGACTATAACAAATCAAATAAATTACCACAATAATGCAAATGATTCACAGCTCTATGTTACTATGTCAGCAGGTGACTATGAAACTGTTTAAGTGTTGAGTAGGTGCATAGAACAAATCAGTGCATGGATGTGCCGACGCTTTCTTCTGTGGAATTAAAACAAACTCAAGTAATTATTTTTGAACCTGAAGAGAAATAATCAAGAGTCAGCATAATTTCAGTAATTATTCGTACCAAAATCTCACGTGTAGTGACAAGAGTCAGACCTGAACCGTCAGAGCCATATAAAGACAGTTACAAAGTCCCTGAACTTTTTTTTAAGCTTTTGCTAGCTTAAAATTCTCTGAATGACTTAGTATTACTAAAAGCAGCACTTTGAGCTGTTTTTAGTATGGAGCGTGTTTCATAAATAAAATTGATTGATTGATTGATGTATGTTTTTCCCATTTTATGAACTCTGGTGTTCTGGTTCAAGACCACTCTGCAACCCCAGAATCAGACTCAGTCAACGGAAAGCACCTTGCAAGTCGTCATATTCAGGTATTCCAAAGGCCTTGTTGGCCATAGGTGTATAAAATCAATATAAAAGACAACATAAAATCAGTTAAGAGGAGGATCAGCTGCTGCTGGGGTGCAGAGTGTGCAATTTTCTCCAGACTAAATAGCAACAGACCTCCAAACACCATGTGACCCCTAGAGCAGCGCCAGACCAGTGCAGAGAGAACTTCATGGGGATAAATCCAAGCCTTACATCACCAGTTGCAATGCATAGCACTGGATCAGTGTTGTAAATCACAGCACCACTGGGTTCTACGTCTAGTAGTGGAAATCTATTATCTTGAGAGGAAAATCGTGCCTCTGTGTCTGGCAGTTCAGTAGAGTTTATCTTTGCCTCTTAGTTCCAGTGAAAGGAACTCGTACTGCTTCATAATAATTTATTCTGGACAATTTCTTACTCCCAGTGTTATGGAAATACCCCGTTGTGCTCTAAAATGACTGCGCAATGAACAAAACAAAGACTTGTTTCAAGGTTGTTGGGGAAGAGCTTACCGAGACCCTCGACTCAAAGACGTGTGATAACTCTTTTGGGATGAGTTTAAAGTCTTCAATGGAGACTTTAAACCAGGCTGTCTTGTCCAAGACAAGTGTCTCACCGAACAAGCACTCTTCTGGGAGAATGGTCAAAGGTTTTTTATCAACACACCTGTGAACTGTGTGGAAAGCGATTCCAGAAGAGTTCCAAGTTGTCGTGGGACTGGAAGTCACCAATGTAAGCACTTTTTGGTAATAAATTGTATACCTTTGTGACGTCATCAGCAACTAGTCAGGTAAAAAATCAGCCTCTTGTTCAATGCCATTTGCTTCGCACAGAGGGTTTGGATGCTTGGCTGTCAAGAAACGATTGCTTCCTGGAGGCGTGGACTGAGCAATGGTATTGTTGTGCATTTAAGGTGTAAAGTTTACCTTGGAGCAAACGCCCCCCCAAAGAAATCTCAGCGCCCCGCTTTTGTAAAAATTTCCGCCGGCGCCTTCCGCCGCTCTCTGGACGCACGCACTGTAAACAACCATCCTTCACTTCTAAGAGAGACGTTCAGATCTGAACCAAACGGTTACGATAATGTTGGTTCAATATTTGGAAGACTTTGTTCTCTTCCTCCGCTTTGCCACTGCTGAAACTACACGCAGACTGTAATTCTAAAACAGAGCAGAAAATCGACGTCATCGTTCTAGTCTCGTAACTGCAGCCACCTGTCTAAACTCCATTGAGACATCATCTGTCATATTCAATCAACATGTCAGCACGCAGCACATGCGTCCACCAAAAAGACATCCACCAGCATTATTTTGTTATCGACTGCGGATAGGGTGACAGTTGAGAAAAGGTTTGACTGCAAGGTTACCAAGATGAGGTCTGTGGTGGATTCTGTTAGTGGGAGGTCATCTCTTGTTTCCTAAAACCCTTCAACGGATTTCATTAAGTTAACAGCTTGCCGTCGGCACAGAGACAGGAAGTCAGACGGTTGTGTCGTGATGAATGCTCTTCCAAGCACTGCATGTCATTGTTAGTGGTTAAACTGAGGTATGTGGCGGGGGGAGGGGTGTTGCCAAGTTGTGACGATCAAAACCTGAGTGTCAGTTTTACATGTTTTTCTTATTGTTATGGTTTACTTTGATCCATTGAAATATAAGAAAAACACCTGCGGTTTTTAACAAGAGAGCAAACGATTATGTAAATAATGTGTAACTTAATCTTAAAGTCACATGCATATCCTGAAATCCTCAGCATTTAAGCGTTTAAGATCTCAAACATCTCAATCTCATGAATTTCCACTGTTGTTAATTCACTTGCGGTTTTGTAATACGCTGGTGGCTTTGTATAATACCAGAGAACAAACATTCGAGATTTATTGGGCGTTCATCATTTATGTGCAGCTTTGCAACAACTCGGATCGTTCTCACATAAGTACGATTGTGAAATGCTTCAGAACTAAAGATGGCTGATATATCGCCATGCAAACAGCCCAATAAACCACAGAGTTATGCCTGATTATGTTGAAACGTAAATCAGGAACCCATCTATTATAAATCCTAATTACTTCATTCCCAAAAGCAAATTTGAGATCGCCTTCCTTTGAAAAAAAAAAAAAATCTTACTCTGTGACAGAATTACTTTAATGGATGTAAAGTCATAAAACTCTTGCCTGTCACAGCACCACATATCTGATTGTACTAATTTGCAAACAATACCCTAAACACCTCATATATAACAATTTTCTGGGATAATTTAATTGCCCGGATCCCTGTCTGGATCCCCAGTGTGGACATAAATGATTTCAGAGAGGAAGAAGAAGAAAAAAACCCTCTTAAAACTGGGAACTGTGCCAACAAGTACCCAGGTGGTTCGTTTAGGAACCATGCAAAATAGCATTATATATATTTTTATTTCCTATGTTTCTCAGAACGTCTTAAGTTACCCCTTAATTCCTTCTCTCTGTGCGCGCGCACACACACACACACACACACCCCACACACACACACACACACACACACCCCCACACACACACACACACACACACACACACACACACACACACACACACACACACACACACACTTTACTCCTCAGAAGCCTATACATTTCAACTTCATATAAGCCTTCATAAGATGTGTGTTTGCACATAATAGGATGTGTGTGCTCACATTAAAATTCATAGCCAGCTACCTTCCATATGGTCAGGCATTTTAAGAAGAAGGAAAAAGCTGAAACAAACAGATGTTTCCAAACCAAAAAATTTGGTTTGAGGACCAAAACGTTTTACATTCTGCTTCTTTCTGGGGTTTTTTTATGCTAATGTCTGAAAAGACCAAGTTAATTCAGATAAATTTATTTATCTGAATTAACTTTCAATAAAAGTTAATTTTAAAATTTTGAAATTTTGAAATTTATTGAAATTTATTGAAATTTCATAAAAACGATTAAGGATGTGGCGGATTTTTAATTATAAGTTTCTTGATGCTATTGCCAAAAGGAAAATGCCTTCAATTTCAGTTATTTTACAGGAACTGTTATAACTTTCCAATGGGGATTTTCATTTTCTCTAAGTTTCAAGCTAAAAATGTGGATTTTTTTCTGAAGTCTGCATGTAAGACATTCCAGCAGAAACCGAGCACAAATGGAAACCAAGCAAACCAAAAGTCCTAAGCAACTAATTACATTTAATCAATAACATTTCCTTGAGTAAGTCAAATTTCTGATTTTGCTATTTTTTTGCAACGTATTTTATTGTCGTTTTGGTCCTTGACGTTCCAAAATCTCCACTTACGTTTGTATTTTGGTCCATCTAATTATGTCATTTTCAAATATTAAATGATCACCGATTTGATCAATTATTTGGTACTTGAGTCGACTTTTTACCAAATGCTCTTTTACTCTTAATTTCTCGGATGGCTACTTTCCACTTTTGAAATATGTTGATGCTCTTGAGCAGAATTTTTACCCGCCTCTTTAATCAGTCTTTGGTCAGATTGTGGCGCTATTTCCCTGCACATGTAAACGTTAAATTGGTAAAAGAAGAAGAGCGCTTTAGAGCTGTACACCTGCATGTCTTGCCCACTTCCTGTGACAAACCTCCCAGATCAAACATTACCACCTAGTAACAGCTAAAAGCGGCCATCCCAGCGTAAATTCCAGCGTGACAGCGCTCTCCTAAAATTGAAAGCCTCTCGCTCTTTCGCCATCTCGGACCCGACCGGCACCCCTCGACGTTCCTCCCCCCGTCCCCGCCAGCCCCCAGCATCACTCCCAACCCCTGCCAGTCTCTGGGAAACTCCCAGCGTGCTCTCTGGTCCACCAGCAACCGCAGGAAATGAGCCTCAGAGAGCGCTGAAGTTTAATAAAAAGTAAATGAATGGGGTGTTCCCAGGGACGGAATGAATGAAGGGCAAAAGAGGAGGAGGAGGAGGAGGAGAAAGAAAAGAGGTACAGAAGTCATCGTAGGTGCCCCGAAGTGGCAGAAACGGTTGACGAGAACACACACGCACCAAAACACACACACACACACACACACACACACACACACACACACACACACACAAAAGGAAAAACAAAGGTAGCTAAACGGGAATCCATTGTTGGTTCTGAGCAGTGATGAATCAGAGAAACCAAAACCGGCTCTTAAGGAGGGCAACACGGATCACCTAGCGGATCATTTAAAACCGACTAACCTCTCCTTTACCCTTTTCCTTTCCACGTTCTTAGGGCTTTGAGCCTACATACACAGTCCAAACACACTCAGACACGATCTGCCCTTGCGCATTTTGAGTGTGTGCATGTGTGTGCCTGTGTGCGCACAGAGATAGCCGCGTAGATCCCTTTCTTCCCTCTCCCGACACAATAACTCTCATGCTCTGAATGGAGGGACAAACATTCCAGACATGCCACATGTCGGGGCTGCTGGCGAATCATTAAACGGTGGAAGAGAAACTGCAGGATACCCTCTTTTTCTCCCACGTCCTCTCTAATTACTCTTATACCTTTTTAATTGACGCAAAGCATGAAACGGCTATCAACCCGGAGCGAAACCCGCCCGGGGAGCTCCAACGCGAACAGGTGAGTTTGTTCGCCGTGATATGCGATAACTCTATAAATTAGGAAACGGATATTATCTCCTCCTCTCCCCCCCGCCACCCCTCTCTCCTCTTTTGCCAGCTGACTGCTCCCACGATTCCGGGCTCACCTCCAGGGCGCTGCGGAAGAAAAAAAGAGTGGGGAGGAAGAAGGGGAAAATAAATAAATGAAAACCCTCTTCCAGTGTCAGACATGACAAAAGAATTGGCACAGAAGCAGCGTCAACAAATGCGGCTTTGAGCGAATCCCGCAGACAAGAAAGGTGATTCAGAAACGGTGCTTGTTGGATATCCACCAGCAGCTCGCATGCCCTCGGGGGCCCCGCCGAGGGGCAGGGCCTAACATTTCAAAGTGTGGCCCATCTAAGTGTCTGAAGTGTAACACCAAGGAGTCTATTGAGAGGCAGGTGATGTGCAGAACAAAGGGGGGGATTCAGCACCTCGGTGACACAGTGGGAAAGAGATGAGTGATTATTAGCCCCGCTGAGGGCCCTGACAGACCGTTTAAAGGAAGCTTCCTTTGATTGTGACAGTGTAATTGTTCCACAGATACAATCACGTCGAGTACTTACCTGAGGCTGGGGAAACTGGACTTTCATTAAAGTGCGGGATTGTCTCCAGGCTGCTCTGTAATTGTGCCTGCTGTCGTCTCGGTTTGTGGGGGGGGGTTGTCGGCCCTCGGCCTCCTTCTGCTCTGAGGAGATCCAGCGATGTGGAGGACGGTCCGACTCCTTTTTTCGCTGTAAAATTTGACTCGGGTTCACGGTCGCAGCGGGTAGCGTAGGTGATGGACACGTCACGGGTTTTTCAACAATTTTTCTGATGGTGCGATGGAATATTTGGGCCATATTAAGAATAAAATTGAAAAAAATGTTTTAATTAAAGTACGAGGATGAGGAATAAGGTCACACTATTACAAGAATAAGCTCATAAGATGGGAATAAAGCCATAATAATTAGAGAATGAAGTGATATTTCAAAAACAGCTGTAATATCTGAGCAATATTATGAGCTTCTTCTCATACTGTGACTTAACTTTTCAGAAACAATTTTAACATTTTATCAGCAAGCTTTTCAAAAACTACCACGCAAAACAGATTCCCCTTTTTTTTTTAAAACCATTCTCTACCAGTGCAAAAGTCTAAATTTCAACTTTTCTCATTGTAGTGATTAACCAGATTTGTGACAATCGGTGACAAGAAATAAATCAAAGTCCAGCGGCAGGGACGGAGGTGTTAGCAGAAGAAACGGGGGGGGGAGAATCTTCTCACTCAATCGTGTTCTCTCCTCTTACATTAAAAAAAAAAAAAAAAAGAAAAAAAAGAAGCAAACTCGGCCCCTGTGTTTGTTTTTGATTCAGCAGGCTGAGATGACACAGTCTGTTGGGTGCTCTATTGGCCATGTGGTCTGGGTCCACTGAGCGTGGCTGTGTGTCCAAGGGCTGAACTGATTAGATAATAAACCACAGGAGGAAGCGAGAAAAAGGGAGGTGGCAAAGTGCTTTTTTAAAAAAAAAATATTATTTTATATATTTATAAAAAAAAACAACAACAAAAAAAAGACATTCATCGCTGCTTTATCCGCGAGGGTACGAAAGCAACTTGAACAGCACACAACACTAACACTTTCACAGTGCTGACGTTTCGCATCTGTCGCCAATTATTTTTCCGAGCGCGTTATCGGGAAAGGAATGAACTACTTTAAGGCAATCGTGTCCTTCGTAAACACAGGATGTTTCCTTTTTCGCTTTAGAAAGTAGGAGGCTGGGAGCTGGTTGCACATTGCAGATTTTGCAACCTAATGAAAACAACACAAGAACACTTCCTGGTTCGATACGCCGCCGACTGTTTGATTTAGGGAGATTAGCTCCGAGGTAATAGCAGAACCCCAGCAGACTGCCAGCCGTGATTTGGCAAGAGGAAACAGCACAAGAGCTCTCCCTCGGCTGTTTATTCGCCTCTCGAGTCGCGAGGCCGGTGTGAAGTATTTTTCGCCAAAGAAAAATAAATTACTCTTATTATTGTTTAAATCTGTCACACTTTTCCCAGAGCCTGTAACGTAACCCCCGTTTAAGTGATCCGCTGTTGTCAAATGATAAACGTACGCGAGCGTCGCACGCTAAGGACGACGCCTGTTGCGCTGACCCCTGTTCTCCAGGTTACAGCTCACATAATCCGCGTGGTAAATTTCAAAGATGTTAATGGGTACGGTTCAGATCAAGGGCGAGGCAGGAGAGTAAGAGTCCACGGTACGTCTTAAGTGTTTTCCAACGCGACTCTCCGTTTAGGCATTATTTGCAGGTGTTATTACCTTTCTGCTCCCTTGCTGTGTTTTTATCCAGACTTTACATCTTGAGCCATACTTCTCTTTTTGCTGTTTTCTTGGACAACACAACTGCCAGAAAAACAGCTGCCATAAACTATGTGTAGTCTTAATGTTTGTTTTTTTGGGTTTTTTTTTTTTTTTTTTGCTTTATTCCTGACTCTGAACATATTCCTGCTGTTTTTAAGCTGAGTGTCTTTCCTTGACAGGAATATTGGCAGAGATATCTTTGTTGTTATTCTATCTTTTATTTTTTTGGGCCTTTTTTTCTCATAAAAGTCCTCCTGGCCTAACGGCTCTTTGCTTGGTTTTAGTCTGTGATCGTCATAAAGATGTTGCAGTGGAGTTCACCTGAGGTAAAGTCAGACGATCGGATTTGATTTGGAAAGGCAAACCAAGCATGAATTCAAAGACTTCTGAGACGAGATCGTCTATGGAAGGATACAGCAACGTTCCTGCTGCTGCTTTGAGGGACCCGCTGAGCTCAGCCGCCTCAATCAATGGCCAGTGGACGAAGTATGAAACCAGCAGGACTCTTCCCAGAGTTGCCGGCCGTCGAAACTGAACAATTGGGTTAGGAAGGTGACCAAGAAACCCGACTGTCACTTTGTGAGAACCTTCCAATAGCAACCCACCGATCAGGCCTGTATGGTGGAGCGACCGGACGAAAGCCGCTCCGTACGAGCTTATGGCAGCGAGTCCGTTTGGGTAAAGGCACCTGAAGACTCTCTGGTCGGATGAGTCAAAGATTGAACTCTTTGGCGCGAATGCCAGGCACCAAAGACACACTCTTGACCTCAGACTGAGGAGACGGTCCAGTTTTCAAACTGGCCTCAGAACCAGCCTGTGAACATCCTGGACTGGCCGGAGTCCAGACCGAGCTCCGTCTAGACTCTGGCAAAAACAGTGCTTTACATGTTTCTATCATGTAAAGCACTTTGAACTGTCTTGTTGCTGAAACGTGCTACACAAATAAACTTGACTGGGCTTGATGGCCACTTACTGCCGAGACGAAGAAATGATTTACAGAGCAAAGGAACAGACGATACAAAGTAGCTGCATGGATCATCCATCTGGGATTCAAATGTTAACACTGTAGAAAATTAATCAACTACATTACACTTGGCTTTTTCCCAACAGTCTGGAAGATGCAATTTAACAATAAATCATAAAGTAACTTTTAGGATATTACAACACAGGGCAGAAATATTGCTTTTATTTTGATGTGTGCAAGAAATGCCAAAATGGACAAAAAATAAATAAATGTTGATTTAAAAAAAAAAGTTTATTGTAGAAATATTGACTGTTTTAGTGAGACTTCTTTTAAAATGCTTGACTAGGAATTATGTTTTCGAGATAAGGGACACACAGCAAGACCATAATTCAAGAGTAAAAATTGCATGTGTGAAATAATTCTGCCTTTCTTGACCCTTGTGTTGGAATCAGCGCTAACCGTGTTAGCTCCATTTGCATTTCCCAAAGCTATGTGCATGTGCGGATCCAGATGCTCACCCTCCCCGAGTCCTAGAACTTAGGAAGTGCATATTGAAGCCTCTCTGCTGGATAATGAGGACGTAAAATGACAGGTGACACCAATATTGCGCTCCCTTTAGTGGTCTGGCGCGCTTCCACGAGTCTCAGGGCTGCGCGCAGGAGGGTCCGTCTTTCGGCCAGATCTCATTCCGAAAAAAGACTCGGGGAGGCTCCGTTAACGGGCCCCGAGGAGCTGGAATCATAACATGGAACCTGCTGGGAACGACTGTTTTCCACTTCCCCCCTTTCTTAATGAGGCCTCGGGCCCTGGTGCGAGTCGGACCTCGCTCGCTCGCCGTCGTTTCTCACGTCCGCCGGATCGGAACTCGCTTCCTTCTCACAGTAAATCTGGCGAGCGGCGGACCCGACCGACGCTAATTACCGGCGCTCCTTCAAGGGAAGCTTGCCCACTCGTCGGATGGCTGGCCTGGGGGTGGGGGGGGGGGGGGCCTCCACGTGCGCGCGAGCCTCCCTCATGTGCACTTGTGAAACTGAGTTGCTAGAACAAGAGATGAGCAAATTGAATTCTCACCCCACACGTCCACACGGTGGGACAGTTCTTACCTCTGTCCTTCCTCATCACCCAATCTCCCTCAACCCCCTCCTTACTCGTCCAACACCGCTCGCTCCCCTTGCTCCGAGTTTATAAGTGCCTGTGCCCCCAGAATTTAAAATAATAATATCGGGTTTCCAGGCAGGTAAGTGCATCCAGACTCGTTATCTGTGATATCACCGGTGCTTTGGCCCTCTTCCTCCTGCTGCCTCCCTCTCTTTTCTCCCTGTCTTTCTAGGTTATCTCTGGCCTCCCCACTAAAACTGTACAGTGAAACGCAATACGCCGCATTCTATGCTTCGTGAAAAGCGTTTTCCGCAGCATCTTGTCATCGTTTGGGTGACCGGCGGCCGTTTGAAGTGCTCTCGGGTTCGGAGCTCAGCGTATAACAGTGACGGCTCGGCTGCACAACAGCGTATTATTTACCCAGATGGGGTTAATTGCTGAATAAAAGAATGGTTCTTTTCAGTTGACCATTGTGAAGCTTCACCCAGCCTTCAGCCAAGCCTTTCTGCACACACACACACACACACACACACACACACACACACACACACACACACACACACACACACACACACACACACACACACACACACAAATGACACACAACTCCACAGATGCAGAAATATGAGCATGCTTACTGAAAGTCTGCACACGAGTAAACATGAGTCAAGCTATGGAAATATTAGAATACTATGATAGGACGTACGGACGAAACGTCAAGCACAACGTTTCATCTACTACTTACACATTCACACAAAGAACAGAGACGCATCAATCCGAAATTCAGCGACTGGACACGCCGACTTTTGATTCTTGTGTTTGATTCTTGATTATTAACATTTAAAGCCTGATCTCTGCTCTCTACATTTTGGACATTAATGACAATTGAACTATTTACTTCTTACATAGAGGTACAGAGTCGTCTTCTTCCACTTCACTAGAAATCCTGGGTTATGAGACAGATCTATTCGTTGAGAAATCTGCTTTGCGCATCTCAAAATGTAAAATGGTACTGCTTGACATTACATTAGAATTTTATCTTCAAATTCATTTGAAAAATAAGTTACTTTGTTCAGCATTCTACCTCGGATGCAGTTCTAGTTTAATGTTCTGTGTCAGACTGGTAAATAACTTACTCATGTATTGCAGCCACACCGGAGCCTTATTTAGACTTATTGTGATGGGAATAATAGCAAAACGTATCAGGTCCGGAGGTGTTGTCACACTGTGTGCGAGAGGAGTTTGAGTTACACAAGTTCAGTAAATCTCTTAATGGAGTAATTTAAAACAGAGACAGTGTTGACATTTTAAGTTTATTTAGCACCACATCTCCGCAATCAGCACCATAAACTTTATTTTAACTTTGCTAAAGATATATCAACTTATTTACTGTGCTTTACTTACTGTGCAGTAAGTCATACCTTACCGTAAAGGTGCAATATTATGTAAAGTGTTTTTGTTTTGTTTTTTAGAATTATCTCATGTTATTATGTTATTCCTTCAAAGAAAACAATCCTGGAGTGCAGCTTTGATTCTTTCATAAATGTTTGAGAAATTCATGAGTCTCCAGTGGCAAGTACAGAGAGATTAGCGCAATTTTATCATTCTGAAAGAGGGCAAAAAGTCTCGAGCATCGTTCGCAACTCCTCTTTCTGGCCTGGTAGAAATTCAACAGGACAAATCCCGCTCAATGGGAGAAATCCCAGACCGAGCACTGAAGGGAGATGAGAATCGAGTGGAGTTGTGACGGAAGGGAGACGCATTTTGATTCTCCAGCTGATTTTTCTGTGGTTCCCAAACAAAATACATCAGTTGAATTTTGAGCTTATTGACCGGGTGTGTGCGTATGAGTGTGTGTGTGGCGGGAGTGCACCATGAGGGGTTATACTACATTAACTTTCCCATTGCCTCCAAAACAGATGGGATGCCTCCCAAAAATGCAAACACCCAAACAATTTTTTTTATTTGTTTGTTTGTTTTATTTTTTTTTAGTTTAAAAGAAACAGTTGATGTACGGTAGGGGTGGACTGACAACGAAAAAAACCCGAGGTTAAATGGCTCCCACACTTCGGGGCAGGATGGCAGGTCGGGCAGGGCTTGACAAGTTCCAGAACGGTAGCCTCTCCTGATCCCCATTAGCAGCAGCCTGACAGTATTTCTCCTTTGAAGAGCAGAAAGTCAACACTCCATTTGTGGAGATAAGCTGCAGGTGAGGGGAACGCGCTCAAAAAGAAACAAAAAAAAGAAAATGGCTGGCTGTGGATAACACGGGGGTGGGGTGTGGGGGAAGCGTGAAAAAAGCAAAGGTTAAATAAATTGACCTGTTGAACTGCATCCATCAGGCACTGAGCCTGTGAAGGCGACGTCTATATTTCTGCTAAAAATTCTTCAGAAGTATAAATTTCCTCATTTGTTACCCCCGGACGCGGCAGGGTACAAGCCAAACCCCCCCCTTTACCCCCTTGCCGAAAGTCATCGCGAGTTGCCGCGCTCGGTGCGTCCCAGTGAGCGACGTGCGTCTTGAAAAGAGCTCTCACTCTCACACCCCAGAACCTCTCGTCTTGTCCCAGCTCTCCAAACAAGCCTGCATTGATAAACCGAGGAGGGAGAGAAGAAGGTTGAGAGAGGAGTGCTGGGGTTGAGGGGGGTGGGGGGTGGGGGGGGTTCCTCTGCTGTCCACCTATTAATTATATGGCCTTCATTAACACTGGGTTGATGAATGGCCTCTGCTGGAAAGGCGAGTTAAGAGGAGGTGTTAACACAGCACCTGCCTGCACTCATGTGGCCACTTATTAACCAACAATGACCTTCCACATCATAAACCCACTGCTTGGCTATTTGCTGTCTAATAAACGGAGCCCCCTCTTTCTCTGCCTTCCACTCCACCAACACCCCCCCCCTCCCCCCTCCCTCCTCCAGCCCCCCTATTCCAATGCGTGGACCCCTTTTTAGTCGAGTCCCTCAAAGTTTATTGTTCTGGTGGGGCGGGGAGAGGGGAGGGCGAAAAATGGATGCCTGTAAACTTCGGACACCTGGAATCAACTAAAATACAGATCCATGGGACCAAAAAGGAGTTAAGTAGCGTTGGTTGTTAATGGATTGATGAAGAGCCTCTCCACGAGCGCTCTGAAGGGGAGACAGAGGAAACTATGTGCAAAGCATCAGGGCTTTTTTTTTTTTTCTCTTGACATTGTAGCTAATGGTAGTAGTTAGGCAGTACTCAAATACCAAGCTACCTTTGTGCAAGGTCAGGCTGAGGGTATTCAAGAGAGAGACAGAGGGATGTTTTTTTTTTTTTGCCCAGTTAGAGCTGGATTTAGCCCTAGGATCAGTTCAGCCAACTAAATGAATCCTGGAGCTACAGGTATTATTTCGCTTTGCGCCGCAGCAAAGGGGAAAAATAACGAAGGAAAACCGTTAAAGAGCAACTCAGAACCACCTTTGTCTCACCACTGTCCATCAGAAACAGGACGCGCAGACTCGTTGCCATAGCGACTGCGCAACAACATGTTTCGGGATTCGACAGCAAAAGGTCGATGTCGAGCGTTCTCGTTTCAAGCGATCATTGAGGCGGGTTGGCTACTGCCGCTATCAGCTAATCCAACGCGGCCGGTGGTAGATTAGCTCATTTAAACACCTGCTCCACGTCGAAACAAAAATGTTTTTTCTTTTTTTTTTTTTCTGAAAATACAAGACAGAATCTGGCCTGGAGAGGTCGCCAAGAGCCTGACAGCGGCCCTGAAGAAGACGCAGACGTTTCCGACAGGAAGTATTCGTGTTCTGCATGGATCGAGGCTAGGACAGGCGCAAGAGAGACGCTTCTCTTCTTCCAAAGAAAACATCCATGTTTGGTCGAGAACTCTGTGTGAGACAGTTATTAAAACAACCATAACGTTTTGGGCCACTCTTCTACAAAAACATTTGGTGGGAGTAATGTACATGACCTTGGCGATAGTGAAACACGGTGTTTTCTTCAACTTGAAATATAGCTCTTTTTTGTTTTAAATAAGCAGGGTGAAATTATGAATAACTCCAAAAGCAGGAAGACTGAACCAAAACCGTTTGAGGCGACAGGAAGAAAGTTGAAAACGCAACAGCAGGATTTTATTCTGCAAGCAGTTCAGGCAAACATCCACATCAACCAAAGAATGGATTTATGAGAATAAAAAATTAGGTTTTGAAATGGCCCAGACAGAAAGGGCATTACAAATAAAATCTACTGCAGTGGAAAAACCTTTAAATGACCGAATTTGGTTTGAATTGCAAAGGATGTGTCAGATATATATTTATATATATTTGGATCTTTTTTTCCCTTTGAAATCTCAAGATTTAAAGGCCATTATTAATGAAACCTATTATTATCGTTATTACTAACAACAGATGTAAAAAAAAAATGTTTCTTATTTTTTCTACACAACAAAAGCCCGTCCTTTTAATGGCTATGTACGCACGTTTGAGCTCCACCTCACTCACATTACTGGACCCGTAACAACGATGAGAGACTGCAGCGGAACATTTCCAACGCTACGAAACAATAAAGTAATTGAAAAAGATACGAAATTCAAACTTAATGACTCCCTGTTAAAGGGATAATGCAGTATTCGCGTGTGGGTGGGCAGATTTTGTCATTTGCTCCGAGGCTCAAGGGCTCTATATAGTGGCTGTGCGGATTGAGACCTCTCAACAGACGGCTATAGCTGAGTGGATCCCAGACAGACATAATGGTTCAGGGCTGGGCCAGCGCTCCGTCCCTCCACAGACCAGGAGCAGAAAGGGGGGGGGGGGGGTGGAGAGAAAGAGTGAGAAAGAGAGAGACCTGGTAATGGGCCCTAATGTGAGGACGTATTTATTTCATCCACTGGCCCAAGTAATTGGCTGTCTTTCAGTGTGGCCGGGGTTAAAACGCAGAGTGATGGATGGCAGTTTTGACAGAGGTTAGTTGGCTTCCGCTTTCGCTGCTATTCTTCTCTCTGAGAGATGGATCCTGTAACTGGCTTTGGTGGAGCGATTCCCGTTCAAAATCCCCTCCGCATAAGCCCCCTCTCCCTGAACCCCCCCCCCCCACGCCCGCGGGCCAGACCGAGACCTCAAGGCCAATTTTAGCTAAATCCGAACGCCGAGTACGACACGAATTACAGAAAACAAAAGAGCTATTAGCAACGAACAGAGCCGTCGTGTTTACCCTGGCCTGAAACATAATTCTCCCCGTTTGGATTATAATGTCACATTTAAATTCCTTCATGCAATAACCCCCCCCAAAAAAAAAAATCACTGTGGGAGTCTGGGATAAATGGGCATGTCAGACCTTTTAGTGGCTAATCTCGCTGAGGGTAATGACAAGAGATAAATTCAAAGAGGAAAGCCCAATCTGAACCTATTAAGGAGAGGCACCGCGGCGTGTGCATGACAATATTTTCCTGTCTGTCAGCGTGAATTTACTGTACAGAAAACGGAACTAATTTCCTTTGGTTTGCGATGTAAAGGGAAGGAAAGCAGCCGTGGCCTTGGCAGGTGTGCGCTCATGTTGTCAGTTATTTATAGCGAGGTCGGATCTTATTTCAAGATTTAACCTTGTTCCTTTACGGTTTATAGAAATGTCCCCGGTTTGTCCCGGAGGTGAAAGACTTCAGGTTCGACTCAGGCCTGTCCGCTAAAGACTGGACGCTTGATTCAGACTTCAGGTCTGAGACCTGAGCCTTGGCAACAGTTTGTATCTCATGTAATGAAGAGCAAAAGGAAGCAGGCGCTTTACAAATGCAAAGGGTTCGCTTCGTTAAGAGAGCGACGTCACGGGATGCTAATGGCCCACAGCAATCTGTTTATGCTGGCTAGAACTTCACAAAAATAATACACTTTTCTCGCTGCTAAGCTATGTGGAGCATACAAGGATGCTTTAGTAACTACTGCATCGAAGCAAAATCACTTCCTGTTCAGTCCATTTCAAGTTCAGCACTCATTTGTTTCCTTACTACGCTTTGCCTCGTTCGTTACGCAGTAATGTACGACTTCAGTTTGAACAACTCTTTTATGATTTCAAATTGGTAACAAAGGTTTGAAATTATTTTCTGTAGCAAAAATTTTCCTCCAGCGTCGTCCTTTGCTGTTGTTCTCGGATCTTGCTCGTGCGTATCAGATTTAGCGGCGCGCCGGAAACATGCGAATTACAAAAGGTTCTGGCCCGGATGTGTCAAAGCCCTTACCCTTATGTTAGTGTAGAGATTAGCTTCAGCGTTGCATTTGTCAAAACGTTTTCCTGTTGTCCTCAAACTGTAAGATGCCGACTTTAAATTCTAATGAACATTCATCTCTGGGACCGACACTTCATTTATCCAAAATAAAGAAACAAAAAAATAAGTCAAATGAATAACGAAGTTTCTGTCAACAAAATTGGCCTTCACAAAAATGTCTAGTTGAGACCCAACAACCAGACTGAAGGTTTTCATCATCCAGTTTTTGGTAGAAAGAGAGAAAGGAAATGATAAATTGTGTTTGTTTTAATTCGTTTATTTATTGCTTCTTCTAACAGGCCCAGTTTGTCGGTTTTCGATGACTGAATTTCATTAAATGTGCCGTCCTAAATAAAAAGCTTGGCTGGAGCAAGACAAACTGACACAACCTAGAAAAACAGCTCAACCAGATATTTGCACACACTGAATAAAACGACACAAACACATTTATCTCAATGTCTGAAGTTCCTTTTTTTTTAATCTTAGTTAGAACTAACTAAATTATTTCTATTTCATAAATGCCAGAAAACAATTTTTTTTACATATTTGTTTTTATAACTCCTTGAATTTAAAAGCAAACATCCATTTGGTCATTATTATCATGTGGGATAACTGCCTCTTAAGCAGCATGACTTACTGATGTAGAAAAAGAAAATCATTTGGCTAATTCTAACTGACCTAAAACAAGAAAGGTTGGTCTGATTTCGCTTAGGACAGTGAGAAAAGAAAATATCGTGTTTGTGTCTTTTGTTTGGTTTTGGTGAATATCTTGTTTCGACTGTAGGAGCAAATTTTGTGAGGTTTGAAGATGGCAAACCCCGACCTTAATTTGTGGCTGTAGTCAAATGAATCAAGATTCTTTCAGGGTGAACGCGTCGCCCGAAAACATCGCAACGCAAAGCGAGTTTCTGATTATATGAAGAGCACGACCACCACCCTGGAGTACGCCGGAGCAGAGAAACGGCCGTGTGCTGTCCAGGGTGCGGACCAGACTGTCAGCGCGACGGCAGCTTTCATAAAGTTGCACATTTCGGGAGGGATTCGCAGATTAGATTTTATGGCGTTCAGATTGCGGGACTTTAAAATCGTAACCGAGGAACTGCAATTACGAACCAAAAGAGCTTGTAACAGCCAAAAAAAATGGGGGAGATTTATTTTGTGGACATTTCTGGGAGCTGAATTTAACCATCACCGCGGAAGGGTTGTGGCTGGCATATAAAAATACCGCCAAGGACGCAGGTTTTTTACAGGTTACCCTAACCCCACCAGTTAACCAGGAGATGTTTATTGCATCCAATAAATCTAATCAAAGCCCTCGCACTCATTACTCCATCTGAGCCAGGTTCTTGCCTTGCCCAAAAAACAAGGAGGACATTTTTAAAACCAGATGTAGAAGTGCTACATGCTTTTTTTTTTTTTTTTTTTTAAATTATTATTATTATTCTAAAGCAACTCGAAGAGTTATGATTGAACTATATTTTCTAGATCCCTTGATTAGAACCACACAGGTTTCGCTGAAATTCTTAAGCAAGCTGGGAAACGGGTTTAGAGCAAAACATATAGGAATAAATCAACCGCAGGACAGTTTTAAATTCCTCCACCAAACAAACGTTACTCCTCGTTGTCGAGGAGGAAGTTTTTGCAGCAGCCGACGATAAATCAAACGCGTGTTTTGATTTATCGTCAAACACGCGTTTACGTTTCTGTGTTGTGTGTTGCACCCCTTTTTATTTTCATCCCGTCTTTTTCCCTTTTTTCCCTGCTAGAAGGGAAAACTTTCCCTGCTCCAGTGGACTAGGCTGAAGGGTTATTAGTCCAGACAGGTAATAGTGTTGATTACTCACTGGCCATTAGATTGCTTTCACTGCAGTGGCTAAGCCTCCTGCATCATGAGATCGCCTGGCTGAGCTCGAGATTAGAGAACATGCTTTGCTCCAACGCCGCCGCTGGTTCACCCCTTGCCCTCCTTTTCCCCCACCACCCTGAAGAAAAAGCAAAGAAAAAGGAGAAAAAAAAAAAATCATCTGGCTCCCCTCAGGTCAGCAAGGCGGTGTAGCGGCAAGACAGGTTGACTAGCTGTGTAGTCCTTATTACCTCATTTCCTGTGACCACGGCTTTACCCCCTTTTTTCTTCTTCTGGTGCAGCAGCATGTTTTATGGTGGTTATACATAGTTAATGGTCCCTATGACTTAATTGTTTTTAGGGTCAATTTGGAATGACAAGTTCTAGTGAAGCCGATTGCTTTGTTGGCTCCTCGGAACGTTCGGGGCAAGCGAGGAGAGCGATCTCGCGGTGATTTTTTAAAATGTTTTTTTTTTTTTTCCTTTTCGGACTCGGCAGGCGTAAAACACATGAATAAACACGCTGGCACACACACTTGCTTTTATGACACCCTTGCGGACGGAATGATGGATGGCGAGAAGGCGACGTTAAACACAAGTCATCTGACCCGCTTCAGCCGGAGTTTTATCCGGGCTTCCAAAAGCTCTTCACGGGAGTCGGTTAAAAAGCGACAGGTTTTCCTTCTCAAAGCAGGAACTGGATCGTTTCTTTTTTTTTGTTTTGTTTTGTTTTTTTGAGAGAGAGAGAGAGAGAGGCTAAGAACTTTCAGGGTTCCGAACTCTTTAGAAATCAGGTCGGACTTGAAAGGTGGTCAGGAGAAGGCCGAGCGAGGCATAGCCATGCAGCTTAAAGCTCATTAGCCTCGCCGGCCGGCACCTCGCTGAGTTGAAAAGGCCTGGCTGCCAACTCACCAGCTGCTAATCAGGTCAGCACGGGAATTAACCAATCTTTTAGATTTGGTCACTGGTGCTTGCAGGATGAAAAAAAAAAAAGTGCTTGCTTTGGAACGTCCCCGCGTCGTTCTTTAATGTAGTTTTTGCTTGTCGTTTAGAGAGGGAAAAAAAACCCCCCAGCGAAATCATGCAGAACGCCGAGAGGACACAAGATTTAGAAATAGAAGGGGATTCTTGACACGGGTAACATTTTGTCTGTTACGTTACTGAAATGTTAGCAGCCGTATTTAAATTGATGTGCTTTTTGGTGGGCATGCAAACCAGAAACATAAGGTTCCTGCAAATTTGCTATATGTCAAAATACTATAATTCCCCCTACAGAGACTAATACATTTTCAATTTAGACCTTTATATTTATATTACTCGTTTGGTTTCAAGCCATGAAAAAATGACCCCTGAAATTGGCTTCATATTCAACAGTATGTCAAAATGGCTCTTTCACAGATTTTGGCAAACATGTTAACTAAGTTTAACTCAGCTAAAAATAAAACAATCAAACACAGCAAAGTATAAAATGTGAATTTATCAGATCTGTATTGGATTATACCACTCACAAGCAGCAAATCAAGGTTGGTGGCATCAACTAACTCACTGACTCTTTGGTTACCAGTAGCAACGTCACGCTGAGTAACTCGCGCACCAACAGTTTCATGTTTTGATGCGTTTCTTTTCACCTGATACGTTTTGAGCAGTTTTCTGTAAGAGACTTCATCTCTTCGGAGCTAAGCCGAAGAACAAGACGTCGTGACGTTCCACTCGATGTTTTTACCAAATCCAACAGCACTGTGAAAAACTCCAGGGCTGAAGGATGATGTCACGGAGCGCCGACGGCTACAGCAGGGAAACTTCCTGATCTCTCTCCAGGGGCAGGTAGAAATTCAAAAATAGCAAATCCTAATCTCCCTCGTGCGGATTCGCCTCCATAGTCGTGTCACCGCTAAAGGAGACGAAGTCAAAGTCCCGGTTCGGAGCTTCTGACCCGTGAGACAGCGGAGCGAAGTCCCTGACGTGTCTGTGTGCAGATCACTGTGACAAAAAAGAAAAAAAAAATGTATCAATACAGAAAAATGAGGTGATATAAGAATAATGAGCGGACAGGCTACGAGGCAAAGATAAGCAGGGTACGAAGCGTTCCTGGTGAAATTTATGAACCTCTGAATGAATCCAGATGACAAAAATGCAAACGGTAAATAAAAAAAATGGACGTATTGAGAATGCACAAAACAAAAAGGCTTTTTTTCTGTACCAAGATTTAAGCCTGGTAGACATCAGCACACCAAAAGAAGAAAAACCTCACCGAGTGCAATCAGTAACATGATGTGACCAGAGCTGAGTAGCAAGTCGTTACATTTACTTGAGTTACTTTTTTTTGGAAAAATGTACTCCTATGAGTATTTTACCATGTTGAACTTTTTACTATGACTTGAGTAATTTCGTTATAAAGTATCGCTGCTATAAAACTCCTATAAACAAACATGTTTAAACCAAAACATTCACCAGATACACTTGCAGTTTTTGTTAAAGTTACACAAGTTTTTTTTATTGAAAGAAACTGATTTGGAAAAATGTTAACTTTTTCCTGATTTTTTAATTATTATTATTATTATTATTATTATTCTCGTCGCACTGCGAAGAACACAATTGAAATATCAGCTGAACGATGACTCAGCAGGAGTTTCACAATGAAAGAAAGTTTATTTCATTCACAAGGTGAAACACATCAAACAGAGTAATTACACTCACACTTTTATTTTCCAGTCCTTTTTTTTCCCTGTTAATTTTTAAGACTTTTTGCATACAGCTAATGAAAACCAATTTAATTTCTATGAAGATGAATTTATTACACCAGACCAATGTAAAGACACTTCAACACAAAACATTGGATGAATGGAAAGTGTGGGTAAGACCTGCTTAAAGGTTCAGCAAACTAATTTTCTCAGATGTAAAAATGTATTATTTTCCAATTAATAATTAAATGACATAGATAGCGTTATTAAACCTGCAATCTTTCTTTAAAGCGCGGGTCACTCAGTGTTGTTGTGTCGTTCCAAACGAAAGCGCCACCGCTCAGGAGTGAAAGGGTGAATTTTACTATGTGGGCAAGAACAGGAATTAGCCAGATTATTTACACGCCACTCTTTGGCCGCAGCTTGAAGTTGAACCCAGGCTCAGTCCGTCGCTGTCTGTATCAAACAGATGGCTTTACCACAGCAAAATGTAAAAAATATGCACACATATTCAAAGCGGGTACGAGAGAATCAAGTTTAGAGGTCAGAGAGTTTCCTGTCTTTCCAGTAAATAGTCTTCGCCTGGTGAGTTCATTCCTAGGATTCCACAGAGTGAGCCGCACCAGTGGCTCGTTTGGCATGATTGACGTTATTTGCTACCGTTAGCCACTATTATGCAGTTGCCCTCTGACCTCACAGAAACCATGTCGCTGGAAACGACTTCGAGCAACTCAGTTTAATCCGCGCGGGGAAAAAAAAAAACGCACCAGCCCCAAGACCCCTGAGATCAATCAACAATTAGAGGTGAGACAATAGCAACTGGCTCTGAAGGGCCAATGATCAGAAGACCTGCCAACAGACCACCGGAATCCAAATGAGCGAGCAAAGCTTTGTGACATTCAGAAGAGGAAGAGGTGGTCTGTTTTAACCTGATAGCGGCAGGCGGACACTTCAGCCACATCAATAACAGCATAAACTTACATCACCAAATGAAGTCACACACTGACAGAACCTGGACAACGTTTCGTCAGACAGACTTGACTCTGCTGAGGCTCCATCTGCTGATGACAGGAAGAAGTTTAGCAGGACGTATACCAGCGACCAAAACAGATTTACCACATTACGTAAAATTTGATGCACTGTGGAACTTTGGGTATAATGTCACCAAAGTCAAATTGGCAAATGAATTTTACGCCCACTGTAAAACCAATCCAGCATTTTGGGGTAACGCATGCCGAGTGGCCTCCTGTATCCTCTATCGCTTTGTGATAGTAACTAAATACCATCAGTAGATTTGTGCTCGGTGTGCGTCCACCGGTGGTGTAAAAACGGAGAACACCTGAGGCATATTAAGTGTGCGACGGCCTAAACTGTGACCCTCCCATATTGAGCATCTGGTGTGACACAAGAGTTAATAACACATCCAGCAGGACTTTCCTTGAACTCCCGCCTCCCCGACTCAATTTGTAGCCCTCATCTTCAGCCCCGCTCTCCAAAACAGCGCGCATCCCCCGACAAGGTGAGGACTGGAGAATGTAAAATGAAAAGCGTCTCGCGGTCTAGTCGTGCCAATGCCAGGAGAGGTTCTCACAACGTCTCAGTAAAAATCACACAGTATTTCATTGTTGAGGAAAGAGAAACTGCCCAGGTGACCGTTTGCATGTCTTTCCCCGACATGTGATATCGATTTGCTCTCGTCTGTCAGTAAAGTGAGTCATTGTTTAACTTCCTCTCCAACACCAAGAGCCATCATCCGTCTCCGCGGGATGAGGAATGTGAGGATGTTGAAGGATAAGCTCTACTGTTGGTAATAATCCACCTCCCTGTGTTAGGCTGGACCAACACTTAGGATCTATACAGTTTACATGCTGGCTGATGACAGCTTGAAGCCACACAGAATGTGGAGACGACATCGCTCTACAGAGACGGGGAGCGGGGGATCCAGCATGTTTGTTAATTATAACTACGCAACTGTAACACATCTGTGAAAATCATAAAATCAAAAGTATTCGGTCTCGTTGGAGTGTTTGACATCAAAAATCTGGTGTGAGATAAACTGTATTTGACTCAAATTGATATTAATGATTTAAACATCGAAAGCAGATTTCTCTTTTTACAGAAACCCGCATAATATGCAGCTTCCACTGGCTAACCCATTACTGAAATCCCTACTTAGTATCTCGAGACGAAATACTGAGAGATGCTTGTATTTTCCTTGTGTGCCATGACTCACATCTGCTGGCAGCCATGCTTGTGGCCAGGTGCCTAATAAAAGACAAACTTAAAGGATGTCAGCCAGTTCTTGGCAAGACGCTGTTGAAGCACCGGATGGCCAATAGACGACAAAGGTGTGTTTTTAACATTAGCATAAAGCCCTGTAGTTTTCACATGTTGCCCTTTCTTTTCCCATCGCTCAACCGAGCAGCTAGCTGCGTCGGTTTCCGTCGCCATGTCTCGCTGACGTCAAAAGAAGCGCAAATTCGCAATTGCTGTGTTTCCATTACGCAAGAAACTCGACTAAAATCACACGTGACTCCGCTGGTCATTCAAAAAAGACGCCGCGTCATCGTCCTCCTACCACTTCCTGTCTTCTTCTTTGTCTCTGCCAGTAGTAAAGCACAGTTGTTGATCACACGACTTGTGTGATGTGAAAAAAGTGCTTCCATTGTCACAAGCGCAGGCAGTTGATCAATGACTTTTAGATGAACTTGAGGGATTCCTATCTGTGAAGCCTTTCCTTCCGAGCGGTTTGTTGGGGGGCCAAAGGCAGCTGATTTGCTTCCTAATTTCCTTGAGGGACATTTGTAATGTTTTAATCAAAGTTAAAAATATCCAGATGCCGAAACATATCTGTGTACATGTACGCGCACCGCTGGCCGTATCAGGATGTCTGCGGAGCCCGTTCCCAGTGGCAGCCCTTCTTTGATCAGAGAATTGGCTTCTTTCAGACCCTGATGACATGTTCTTTTATTTGTGTGTCTCAGTCTGCTCCGAGGGGGCGGGGGGGGGTTTGGCTCCCCCAAACCCTTACCCCCCCGGGGGGACAAAAATGAGACGACTCCATATCCAGACGCAGACATCACCGCTTTTGTAGCCGCAACAGAAAACATGATTTATTGACCCGAGACGCAACCGTGAGCCGCTTTAATCGGACAGGGAGTTAACGAGAAGCAACGTGTGATCAAGAGCAGATTCTCTTTGGGTCAGTCTGATCAGGAGGTTTGCGTTAGCGGCGGTGGGCACGCCAAAGGAAAGATGAACAATCAGCTCCGACGCAGCGGAGACGCTCTAACCAGAGCAGGAACTGTGTAATGAAGATCCTCTGGGAGAAGTTATGACAAAACGGAGAAGGAATTCTCCTTTTTCATCTCTGTTGTACACTCTGAGCAGTAGTATTTATCTGCCGGTGTAATGAATAGAGACACGGAATAATTGGCGTTTTCAACTAGATCGGTGAGTAATACCCAAAGCCTCTTTGCAATGCCCCCGCTGACTGAGGTGTTTAGAAGTTCGGGCTGCATTACTCTCAGGCATTTCCAAACTCCACATTTGAAGCGATCCAGGCTGCACTTGCTTTAATTGTGCTGCTCTGGTCAAAGGGTGAGGAAGAGGAGGGGGGTTTTGGGGGGGTCGGGTTGGCCTTGTTGGAGTGCCGGCCAGACATGACTGAGAGGGTGTGGGGGACGCGGCATTCTTAATGGCGGAGCAGCGCAGACGTTTGAGCGGCGCGCCGATTGCTGAGTCGTAGCGAGCCGTAAACACAGACCCTCCGTATGAAGCGACGCTGACCAGAGCGATTCTGGGAACTCGCGGATTCGCCTCCGGGCACGCGTCCCGTTCCCGTCGCTTAGAATCGCTCAAACGTCTTGAGGAAAATTGACTTCAAACTCGCCGTAAGTCTCAACTTCACTTGAAGTGATGAGAATGTGATGATGAAGACCATTAAGTCAAGACATAGTAAACCGTCCTGTGGCACCTGGAGCCACACTTAATTCAGTTTTATTTAAATTAACTTAATTCACACTTGATTTAATTAAAATTTTGAATCCTTTGAAACTAAATGCTAAAGTTCGCCAGTATCATGCAGAAGTGATTTCTAAGAGTCTGGCCGTTGATATGGAAACTCCAAACAAAAAAACCACACATCGATGGATGGGAGACAAATGTCAATACTCGTCCAGGTACAATCACAGGTTCAAGTCCTGGTCTGTTTAAGTCCCAATGTCTCTCTCTCCTTCTCTCAACCTGCTTTCCTGTCCACTCTCTGTCCAATAAAGGCCACTAGAGCCAAGAAAATCCTTTGAAAATGCAAGCGAACTAAACAGGGCTTGTGTAAATGCACCCCAACTCCTGCAGCCCTGCAGGGCAGCTTCCGTTTGTTCACAGTGGGATTTTCAGCCTGGTGTTAGACGCTCCGAGAACTGTGACAGTACAACAAAAAGTGCAAAAATGTTAGTGCAACATTTTACTACTCCTCCGTCCGTGTGTACGAGGTCTCAAAGTTGTACGTCGTTTCGGTCTATTCATCCTGCCGAAGCCGTAGATGCGAGGAAGTTATTAGTTTCAGAGACTTTTATGGCGCCGTCCCTGCAGCTCTGAAGGTCGCTGCGGTCCAGACTGCGACTTCGAGTCAAGTCAAGCGTGTGGCGAGCAGACACCGTCTCGTCCTCACCGCTCCCTCACACTCAGACGTTCTCCTTATCTCTGACTTCCTTTCTCACTTTATGCCGTCTATCCTCCTGGACACTTGACCAAAGTCCCACATCAACTAACTCCGATACAAAGACACGGCCTTTTCCTCCCGTCTTCGTGCGCTAAGACTGTCCTCACTCCGCCTGGTGTCTGCTTACTGCTCTTCTCCACGTGTCCTGCATTGCCTCATCCTATATGAGCTCAAAATGGGCTGGGACCCATGTGTCAGGGGTCGCACTGTGGGGACTAGGCTTGGCCCGAAAGTCTGGGAAACATGTAGATACTCGTCCGTATACGTCGCGGCTGCCAAAAGCAAATTTTGCATGCACGTTATGCCTGTGCGCAAGCAAGGAAATTGACATATTGCGAATTTAAACACACAGTGAGGTAAGAGGACTGTAAAGACGTAAAACGAAAAAAAAGTGAGGGTGACTGTGCTGTAGGTAAACAGGTTAGGGGTGCAGCGGTTGCACAGAGGGGAGAGTCCCACCGCAGGCTCCCACTGCCCCTGTTGTCTTTCCATTACGAACACCTCACAAATCATAGGAGCTTCTCACCAGAAAATACCACATTCCTCAAGATTCAACTTCATGAGAAACATATGGCTGACGTGAATCCCATTATTCCTGATTGAGTGTGTATTGGTGAGAACCTTCATAATGAATGTTTTAGATGCACGACGCGAATTTGCTGAATTGCGACGGTAGGAAGTGCAGGAAGGAAACTCTCATCGTTCTGTGTTTAATAGATGAGCTTAACTTTAACGAGGCACTTTTACATAGAGTTATAAGAAGCTAGATTTGAGCGGAAGACCTCAGATGGGGGTTTTGGGGAAATGATTGAGTGTAAAAGATGCAATGGAAATTGGAAGGTGATAAAATGCTGAAATAGCTTTTTGTCAAAGCTGTGGTTATATATAGGCCAGATTCAGTATTGAAAAGAGTAGCGTCTATGGATTAAAAAAAAAAAAAAAGATTAAAACCTGGACCCGCTAAGAAAAAGCCAAGACTGGTCCAAATCCTTCATTTGTCACATTACTGTATCAGTTAAGAGAAGCCAATTTTCTAGATTTGGGTCTTTTTCCTGACATAAACACGGCTTCGAAGGCGGGGCAAAACACTTGATGTGTCAAATTGATTGGCAAGACAGAAAAAAAATAAATTTTAATGGAACTTCTCACCAGTAAATGTGTCAGGTCGTCATGGTGAAACTATAGGTTTTCACTGTTCTTAAGAAAACAGGGCAGAAGTTCTGCGCCTGGCTTTCTCACCTCATCAAGAACCAGCATTCTTATGGCACTTTACATATTAATAAAATCCATCATTCACGTAGAAAGCGTTTTGTTAGTCTGGACCTACTAAAAACAGGAAGTGCGCAGCTTGTTTCTAAAAACCTGTTTCATCCTGATGTGAAAAAAGAAAAAAACCCAAAACCAATTTCCACACCGGGGGACAAAATCACACGGAGTCACGGCAACGCGATGAATCAACCTGACGTGATAACTTCGGGTCCTCGAGCTTTTAACTTGTGAATCACTCAAATTGAGCATCGCCGTTGGATTAGGTCACGGCCGGACCCGGGCGGCTGTGGGGGTCCGCGTGGCCTAACGTCTTGAGATCCATTACGTGCAGACGAGAGCGCCGTGTGCGTGACGGCATGCCGCTCGCTCGTTTAGCTGACTTCACCCTGCAATTCATATAATCCTGCAGTCAGTTCAGGATAAAGATGAAAGAAATATATATATATATATAAGAAAGAAAAAGAAAATCAGACAGGAAGAAACCGTAGCAGCCAAAGTTGGCAGAGGAAAATTAAAGGGTAGGATCTCGCCGTGCCACGTGATTACTCAATTCCTGTGATACCTGTTAGAAGCCCGGGGCCGCCTGCTCTGTAATCTAAAGTTCAGCCAGGAGATGCTGCGAACAGGGAGGGAGTTCATAAAGTCACGAGTAAATCACGGTGATGAGACACGCTCCATCCTGTACAATCAGACATTAATTACACATCTATCATCACTGTCACACAATACAGGGAGCGAGAGGCAGAGAGAGAGAGAGAGAGAGAGAGAGCGGAGACGGGGGACGGGGAAAAAACCCAACTCAAAGCGTCAACAATACGTGAGTCATAATTCACTTGGGGGCATCGGAGGACGAAACTCTGCAAAAGTAGGGGCGTCTGCGTTGCACCTTTGGCTTTGAACGGCCTCGGAAGAGGACGCCTGCTGCTGAAGCCTCAGATGTTCAGCTGTTGCGTTGAAGCCCAGGAAAATGTGCTGAGAAATCACACACAGGGAGGGAAGAGAGGGAAACATGCAGAAGGATGTGGAGGAAAACGCCAAGCAGCCGGCAAGAAGAGAGGAGGTGAGGAATAATGACATTAATGATGAAATTAATAAGCATTGAGTAACGTTAACATCAGCCATTACTTTAATTCTTATGCTTTTATAAGTGGAGTCAGTTCATCTGCTGCCTTTAGCGGTGCCACTGTCCATTGGCTCCAGAACCTCAGGCCTTCTGCAATGGCTGTGAAATTCTTTGGCTAAAAGGACAAAGAAGCAAAACATGTTTGTTACCAGGTATAATTGACTTTTTTGAGCTTTACATTATGTCAGCATGTTAGTCCCTCATTAACAACATACATGGAGCGTTGCCTTGATTTACTGGTTTCATGCATGTTTGAGAAATCCTTCAATCTCCCATGGCAACCATTCAGCTTTGTGAAACGCCTGGGTGGACCTAGCCCCGCCTTCGAGACGCAGCTCCTTCCCGGCGCTGCAGCTTCCAGGTTTTCAAGTTTTTAAACTACCACCTCATAGATCACCCCTCCCCCGTGGCGTTCCCACTCGGCTCCTTCAGACTAGCCAGCAGCAATTAGCAAACGCCTGGTGGAACTGCACATCTGCTGGGCCCATTACACAAGCTACGTCTCGGTGAAACTATTAAAAAATGTTGTTAAAATAGAAGAGTGATGTTGTGGTGACTTCCTGAAGGTGGAGTTTCAGGAAGAGCAGGAGGAGTTTTTTAAAGAGGCAGAGGCCCAATATCCAGGCATTAAATCACAAAGTGATATTTGATATGTACATATTTTTCATAACAACTAATGGTTGCATATTTATATGATAGTGCTGCAAAATGGTAATATGTGGCTGGAAAACACATAAATCCTACAATGTAGAAATAATAATTATACTGAATATCCGTAACAGAATGAGGTGTTGTTCTTGTCATCAGGTTGGAAACTATTTGCTTTTTTTTCACAGGATTGTTATTTTTACCATTTTCTCTGCTGTTTGTTCAGTGAAAACATTAATAAGTGTCAGCAAATTAGAAACAATGATCAAATGCAGTGACTTTTTGAAATGCAAAGATTTAAATCACACTTTTTCCTCCGAATCACAAACGGGAACGCTTTCCGAGAGCGGCGTTTGCGTTTGCCGGGGTGTGATTTCTGCGACACATAGCGGCGGCTGTTCAAGTTACCGAAAAAAGAAGCAGTAAATACTTCTTATCGTCACTTTTTATCGTTATCGCAAAAGCACCAAACAGTATCGTGATGAAACTTTTAAGTCCACATCGCCCGCCGCTACTTGGCGAACGGAAAATCACATCAATGATTGAAACGCAAACCTGCCTGCTGGCGCTGCGCGGCCTTGCTGCTTCCGCCCGGGGCCGTCGAGAGATTTATGCCTCCGAAACAGAAAGAAAGCGTCAAATCTCCTATTTCATTCCAGCCTTCCTCTTCCTCCCCTCAAACACAATCCCCCCCCCTTCTATCTACCTTCCGCCGATCAATGAAAACACACAAACATGACGCTGAACCCATGATAAACACCAGGTCTGCATTTAGAGAGCGGAGGAAATCAACTCCAGTTCAGGATGTGACCACTGCCTCTGCCCAGATCAATCATACTCCTATACAGACCTGCATGTGTGTGTCTGTGTGTGTGGGGGGGGGCTAGAGGGGTGCAGACACACACACACACACCAAATCTTTGGTACACAAGTCTTTTTGTTGCCCGTGTGTGCATTAAACTGTTCTACGTTAACAAGCCTCTCAGGCAGAGAGGTAAAGAATGGAGCCGCTGCAACTGGATTCCGGGTCAGCGGTGGCGGGTTTACACTTTCAGCTCCCCTCTCCTTATCTCCCAGATTAGCTCGATAAGAGAATTATGAAGCCAGGCGGACATCTAAAGCTTCCTGGGGGGTCAATGCTGTGATGAGAGACAGCCTTGGAGGGGGAGACCGCCGCCTCCGAAACGCTTAGGACGCACACGCAAAGCGCCGGGCCCCGGCGCTCATTCCTACGCTACCATCGTCCCTTCTCCTCTTTATCAGAAAGCGAAGGAGCGGGGAAACAAACGAGGAGGGAAGTGAAGGAAAGCGGTGAGGCCAGATAGCTGTGCTTCTCTGACTTCCTTCCTGGTGCATTCCAGGTTTTGTGGCCCTCCTTCAAGGACAAAGAGCTGAAATGTTGTGCCCCCCCCCCCCCCCCACAACCCCCTGTGTTTTTTTTTTTTTTCTCAAAATGGTGGAGAATGAAAAGGAAAAAAAAAACAAAAACTTTCTCCCAAAGCAGCAGGATGTAAAGATCATAAATTGTGGAGGTTGTGTCACCTGATCACAACAGTTGACTCGGCAGGAAGAAAGATGTGGGAACGAGGGAAGCCTCAAGAACGGCAGACTTTAAAATGCCATTTTAAACCATCACGAAAAATAAAGTTGAATAAAATCGATTTTGGTAATTATGCTATTATTTCCGACAATATTGAGAGTAAAAAACAGGCAAAATGTTACAATTTGTTTTACATAAAAAAAAAAACAAAAAAAACACCCCTCTGACTCTCCCCATAGAAGATTGTGATGGGACATAATTACACATGGAGTGTGTTCTGTAACTATTACGATATGTTTATAGTCACGATATTTCTATTTTCATAGAACGAGTCCCCCCTTGTTTCCATGCTGACCCCCAAATTATCCTCATCTTTGTTCTTGAGAAACACAAAATCACAGCGTCAGACTGAAGCAAGTAAAGCAGAAATAGATTTGACAACAGTTAAACATTCACCTAAAAGATGTAAAGCAATTTTCTGCTAAACACAGAATGTTTACTGAGGCCATTGGGGAAAAAAAAAAAAAAACAGGAAATCTGCCTTAATCCCAGAAAATTCAGGATGCAAAGATTACATTTGTGAACCGCTGTATGAAAAATTTCTTTTGCCCTTCCTAAGACAGAAAAAAAAATCATAATTAAACGAATAAGAACTGCCTGGCAGCACTTTTGGCCCTCAGATATCGGACGTCTTGCACACATATGCACACCTTCCTCTCATCTGGCCAAGACTTGGGAAAAGAACCTTCACCGTGACATTAGATTGAGCTAAAATAATCTTCTATTTCCCCGACTGCATTCCCCAGACTATTAGCTTTTAACCCTGAAGCGGCTGTGATGAACAGTTTATTTAGATACCTGTCGATTCATGTTCAAGTGTTCCTTAAATTAAAGGAGCTTATTTTTCTGGCTTCTTCCTCTCCGGATTGCGTGCCGGTTAGACCTCGATATTAAATTCCTCACCCTAGTTTTGCTCTGGAATCGTTTCTCCCGAAAAGTGTAAAGAAAAAAGAACAACAAAAAAAGTAAGTTTGTTTTTCTCTGAAGTCGCAAACATGTTAGTGACGCCCTCCACTGTTCGTGTCTGACGGCATCACCGTCTTCTTTTCGTCTCTTCTTTGGATTATCTGCTGCTGATTCAGAGAGAGAGGAGTCTCAGCAGTCTAAGAAATAAACACAAAGAAGAAGAAGAAGAAGTTGAGTCAAGTTTGGTTCAATCACAGTATACACCCATCATCCCCCAAAACAAACAGGATCTCGTCTTATTGTACAGGCACATAAGTTCCTACTTATGGTAGGAACGAATTGGTCAAGATGTCAGGAAGAGGGCTGTGGAGCTCTGCAAGACTGGTTCATCCTTAGGGACAGTTTCTAGATGTGTGAAAGTACTGCGTCCCAAAAGTGGATGTGTTCTGGTCCAAAATGTGCAGACTGACCCCGGAAGAAAAGACCAAACGACTCTTGGGAGATACTGGCTGAAGGCGGCGAGACCGAGTCATCATCCAGTGAAACCCGTCCACTCAGCAAGGAGGAAGCCATTCCTCTGAAAGAAACTTAAAAGAGGCAGGCTGGAGTTTGCAAACACACACAGAGATAATAACCTTTATTTTTTGAGACATGTTTTGTAGTCTGACGAAGCTAACGTGGAACCGTTTGGTGAAAAGACCAAACCTGCATCCTTAAAAGCTGCTATTAGGCCAATTTACCCGCCACTACTCTGGAGAAATGAATGTCTCAGACATTTGGAAACCCTGAGACTGATACGTCTGGAAACAGGATTCTAGTAAGTTTTTACTCTGAACATGAGTTGTTTCCCTTCTCGTAAGCCCTTAAAATGAGCCTTTTATGACTTCCAGCCCCCGTCACATGCTGCTCTGTGCGCTCCATGCCGCAGAAAATGTCTAATTCAAGGACACGGGTCGTGAGATAAAAATCACCCTAATCCTAGAAACATAAACCAGACAAATCCCGACTACCTACAGAAACCTAATCTTGTTCGTTATTTACTTATTTTTTATGTTTGTCTATTCTTTTCTCTTCCTTCCGTCATCACAATTTTATATAGTTTGAAGAAATTAACTAATTCAACCGCCTCTGGAAATTAGTACTTACTTTATGCCAAGAACTCTGGACTTTAAAAACGTTTTTATGGAAACAGAAAGCTCTACAACACCCGAACCCCGAACCCTCTCCCAGATCCCTCTTCATCCGAAATCACAGGCCGCGCTCCTGGCCCCCCGAGATCTTTGACGGCTGATGCAGCCGGTGCGTAACGTTCGTAAAGAGATTGCAGCTGTATCCACACCTCATATGCGATGGGCTATTTCCTCTTGTATCAAATTTGCCTATTCAATGCCCCCCACCCCTCACCCACCCTTTTTGCGCCCTCCGAGCCCAACCTCCTGCGCACCCGTGCCCTCGCCTCTGGATCGGCGGGGCCCGGCCTCTCATGCCGTGCCAATTTAATCCAAAAAACACTTCCCATGGCAGCCTGTTAATGTCAGAATAGATTTCCTCTGTGCTCGCCGCGGCCCAGAAAGGAGCACCACCCCTGCCACTTTGCCAGGAACCTTTCACGGTTTTGTGTTTCCCAACAAACGGCGAAAATGCTTCAAACCCAATAAAATGGCCGCTGATATTTATTAGGCTGTTATTCAAGTATTTCGTCCCTCCTCGGCCCAGTGGAGACACGCGGGCGCGTGAGCGCGCGTGCACACGGTCCACACACACCTTTCCCGTCGGCCGCAGACAGATTTGCAATTCTAATGAGGAGCAAAAGATTAAAGAGTCGCGTTGTCTTGGGTGTTACAGTACACGTCTAGCCTTACTGTGAGGACCAGAGGTCACGCAGAGGAAGACAGCGGGAGGAAATTGAGAACATTTCTTGATTAAAGACCTCTGAAACATCTAACCTTTGACTATTCACAGACCGCGCAGCGTCGCGGCTGCACATGCCGCTCCGCTGGGCTCCTTTCATCGTCTTCTGCATCTAATAGCACCTGGCGAAGAGAAGAGGGTAAAGAGCAGCTACTCAGGGACGCACGTCACTCCTCTTGACGTCTGGAGAGAAAACTGGTAAAAGCTGCGGCCGTCTCAGGGAAAAACAGCGACTGTTTGCTTCCAGCGATATTTTATGTGCAAATGACTTTCACACATGGGGTTTTTACCCGTTACACAGGACCACTGCTTCGACGCTCGTTGTCACAAACACAAGCTTTGAAGCCTGGCATTAGAGGTTTGGACCAGCATAAAGTAGTTAAATACAAGGTGGAATAAAGATGTCTTTCTTCAGCGGGGACATTGAAGCCGGAGGGGGAAATGAATCCATTGAAACGCAGGGTATTATGGGAGAAAACTCGTTAGAAGGACTTGCGAGTTTTCAGAGTTTCGCCTTTAGTAGGACAATGACTGTCTGGATACGGCCACAGCTAATGCAGGGTTCAGATTCAGATCTTTATCCGAGGACCAATGGGCAATTCATTTAACAGTCAGTCACAATAAAAACAGTGAAAAAAAACTCTACACACCAACAATTAATATTTAGCTAGAGGACTAGACCCAGTGGAGGCATAGAAACACAAAACATGACGATCAAATGCAGTGTGGGTTGCAACAAAGGAGAGACCGAGGCGAAAACAAACGTCGTCCAGCTGACTGCTGATTAATTCATATCCATGGTAGACGCAAAGATGCTACTTATTAATTTAAAACATTTCTTAAGGCCTTGATTTTTTTTTAGATACGTGAAATTAAGACTTTTTGAGGATGTGCGGACGCCGTGGCAATGGATTGGTTCTAGATTTAAGCACGTGTTTAATTGTCCCAGTCTACGTCTCGACCCATTTCCAACCAATAATCTGGTGCCTGACCTCTACATCCAATCTGACTCGGTTTGAGATATTTTGCCCAAAAAAAAAAACATTTAAGAAAAGGCCTTCATGCAAACATTCTTCACATTTTTTGCATCTTTTTTTTTGTGTGTGGGAAAAATCTTCAAAAGTCTGACATCCCTTTCCTCCCGCTGCACAACTCCACATAACTCAAACGTCAATCGCGTGGAATTTGTGTTCGGGAGATGACAAATGCGAGGCGCCGCAGCTCGCCCCGTTCCTTATCGTTGCACCTGCAACAACACGAAGCTCCGACTCTAACGGACCGGCCTGTCAGTGACAAATGGGTCCGAAAGGAACTTTATGGGGCGCATCTCCACCTCTTCCTCTCATTCAGCCGAGCCACCGTTTCCTCGTGTCCCCTGACCCAGCCTCCTCACCCCCACCCAAACGGTTTGCTTATCAATCCCGCCTCAGCTCCTTCATCAATCTCTCAGCGAAAATCTTGTTGTTTCCTCGTCGGCCGAGATCCTGCAACGGTTCCCTTTTTCCTGCCCGCTCGGTCACAGGACCATAAAACTGTCTCGGCTTGGTCACGAGACACCCTGACAGAGAGAGAGAGAGAAAAGACAAAAAAAGGGGGGGAGAGGGGGGGTGTCGGTGGGTTCAGGTTATTGGGATGGCAGGGTCACGTCTCTGAACGGGCCCGGTTCAGAGACCGGCTCAACAGAGGGGAGAGATCTCTTTTCTTCAAAACCTGCAGCATGACTAATGGCATTTAAAGGAGACAGTAAAACACAGCTATTGCATAAAGTCATCAGTTAAAGGTAATTACAAAATATATGGGAGTTTGATTGAATGGGTCTCTTGGGAGTGATCAGGCAGGGAAGCTGCAAGCAAGCCGTGGAAAGTCGTCAGATGAGCCACAGTGACTCACACACACACACACACACACACACACACACACACACCCCCCCACACACACACACACAGGTTCCTTGAAGTGGGACCTGGTCTGTGTAAAGGACTCCAAAGAGTGGCGATGATTCATCCTTATGCCGGCGTGAGAGCAAAAGCCATGTGCGAACGCTGCCCACCGAGTCCCTCTGAGGAATGTGGAAACATCCAGAAAATCCGTTTAAAGCCTGGTTTTAAATTAGCGGCTGCAGTGGGTCGGATCTTTACGTGAATTGCTTTCCCACCAATCAGTGAGCAGATGCATTTAAGCCGCCACAGCAGAGCAGAGCAGAGTCTCAGGCTGCAGTCACTCAACGTGACACAGGCAATTTATGTGCATCAGCATCAATATTAATGTTTTCGTGTCCAAACGTTTATTGAAAAAAAAATGTGACAAATGTGAATGTGTAAACTATTCAAGTTCTTGTTACCAGAAATAAATATATATATATTATTTCTAATGATATATTATCATCATCTTCCTATTGCACTGGTTATGCTAAGTTAGCACAGCAACTAATGACGGTGGATAAATGTTTTTGTCTTTCTCCGCCATTGGCACATTGAGCATAATTGATGGACAGCGATAAGCCCCTCCTCCTGGCTCTGATTGGTTGTTTTCTGCAGATAACAGCAGTAGCTCAGGGAAGTGGAGGAACACGAGCTTTTCACAGATTATGTGTCTCGTATTCAACTGTCATGTCATGGTGACAGTTTTAACAAATGTGAAAAAATATCGAGATATTTTGGGAAACTTGGAGATAAAAGAAGAGGATAGAAAGAGCATGCTAAACATGTTAGACGTTTGCTTCTATATTCTATGTGCTACGCTTTCCCACAGAACACATCAAATATATATCTATGCATTATATTTCAACATTTTAAAACAAGAGTCTGATATTGCTGATATGAGCTAATGTCGGTAACATCAGCTCAAACCCTCACAAAGAGATACACTGGTAACTTCCAGGTCTTTATTTGCGTTGTTCGAAACGGCGACGATCATTTCTCTTCACTGCAAAACCACAATTTGATACTTTTCATCCAAATCTTCTTTACTGTGGATTGAGAAAATTAAAATCCAGTTCATGTCATTTGCTGCCACGGAGATGCAGTGGCTCTGAATCGCAGGTGGCGGATGATAACAGAAAAGCGAAACATGGAAGTTAAGAAAAATTTTTTTTTAAATTTCACATGAATCCCACAGAGGAGGTTCGCTCACTTTACGCATGTGCTCACGTCTGTACGGGCGTGCAGGTGTGTGTGTGTGTGTGTGTGTGTGTGTGTGTGTGTTTCTGGGGGGTTGGGGGGGAATCTGTTCCGTTTCAGACAGAGAGCTTTGTTACCGCTTCTGAGTGTTGGGGTGCAGCCGTGCATGCAATCAGTCGGTGTTGCTACATCATTTTCAATAGACCATTTTTGCTTTTGCTTTTTTTGGACCCCAATAACTCAGCGCCAACTCTCCAACAAAGTTACACATACCCAAAGGGACTCATGCAGAAAAAAAAACACGCGCGCCCGCTCACACACACACACGCGCAAAAACATGTGCGCCCTCTTCCAGGCTAAGTGATTTAAACCAGTTCCTCATTCGACCAGCAGACGCCATGTGTTTCTCATGTTGCCCTGACAGCCTCTTTTCATGAGATCTTCATGTTTTATTTCAGAGTAAAAAGGACAGAAAGTCTAATCTCTCTGTATCATGTTATAAAGTACAAATCACATTGAGGGGAAGGTAAAAAAGGAAAAAAAAACACAAAAAAAATGGACGAACGCAGGGTTGGTGGTGGTGGGGAGCGAGCACGGCGGTGGTAGTGGTATATAAATCTTCATGGGGTTTGCAGGGAAGGAAACTCTTACGCCGAGGAACAAGAAGCACATGTAGTGAGCAAGCTACCAGGAAATTGCTATAGTCTTGTATGATTTTATAGGGATCTTGGGCATGCCATTCTCATTAATTAGGATGTGGAGTGCGGAGGTATGTTTTACAGGAAACTAAGTATGGGACCCCTGCTGTCTCCACCTCGGGGCTTCAGCTCCTGAGTGAAGAAAAAAAAACAACAAAAAAAAACTTAGAGGACTATGTAACCAAAGTAAAGTGGGATAATGCAGGTCATATGCACACAAACAGGCCTTACATACATGCAGGCGCGTATTCTTAGAAACACAGTCCAGCACGCATCGCATGAGAGGGACGTTATTTGTCGAGGAGGCAAGCGTGGCCAGTAAAAGTGCCCAATCAGATCTGTTGTCCTTTTTCATTGAGTGGATGGAGGGGGGGGGGGGGGGGGGTCTGGAGGGGGACCAGATAGACTTTCTCAGCATGACCCTTTGAATCAGCGGGAGTACCATCTGTTTGCCTAAGTGCGTTGAGTGAGTGTGAGGATGAAGCTAAATAAGCAGAACGTACACATTTCTGCATTCCTGCTCAAGTGGCCGTCTCCTCTTTTGACTCAGTGCGTCCGTGTTGACCGACCGGCCGTCTCTTCTCTTCTCTTCTCTTCTCTTCTCTTCTCTTCTCTTCTCTTCTCTTCTCTTCTCTTCTCTTCTCTTCTCTTCTCTTCTCTTCTCTTCTCTTCTCTTCTCTTCTCTTCTGCCCACCCAGGTAGCTCTTCAAAAGTTCACAGCCGTGACTTCATCCTTCGCTCTGCCGTCCACTTAAAAATGGCTGAGGTTGCGCCGCCAAGCTAACTGAAGGCGACAAGGCTGTCACCATTGGGTCCTTTTGATATATATAGACATACATTGTACATGTCAATCAAGAATTGCTAATCCAGTTCTTGAAAGCATGTGTAACTATCCATGACAGTAAAAAAAACAACAACAAAAAAAGATATTAAATTGCCAAAACTTTAGACTCGTGCAGGCGTAGAGACGTCAGAGTCCGCTTTGTCTTTAATTAAAGGGCTAGTTCAGGAATTACTGTGGCATTCTACTAACATTGTTGGTGGATAAGGTTTAGAAATAGGGAACGAGTCAACACAAAGACGCACAACCTGTGACCCTAAGACGACTTTTTGACCTTGAGTTGATCCAACATGGATGTTTTTGGACTTTACAAAAAAAAACTGGACTGCTTGGGGAGAACTAGAAAACTATGAGAATCAGGATGGCGCTAAAGCAAGAAAAGCACAATTTCACTCAGCAATGTTGATATTTTTCTCATATGATTGCTGGCCTTGCTTATGTACGACGGGACATTAGGGCTGTTGAAGACAGAAAAAACTAAGAGGAATGCATTTTCACCAAAAACCCAGAAGCTTTGAGACTAATCAGAGGAATCCCCCCCTGACTGCGCAAAAAAGTCAAAAAAATTTCAACCTTTGAAACTCAGATATTTCCATACTCTTTTTCTAGAAAAATTCTGAGATTATTCTCAAAATTTCTTACATTTTTCTCTAGAAATTTTTGAGTTTTTAAACTCAGGAATGTTCCTATTTTTTTCTTGGAGAATTTCTCTAATTAGTCTCAAAACTTCTGGGTTTTTGGCATAAACTTACTCCTCTTTATATTTTTCTTTCTACAATGACGTAATGCCATTGCTTCTGATCGCATGATTACAAAGTATCCAAGATTTTTTTTTTTGTCAGAAATGTCCCTATTACAAAAAAATAAAAAATCTACAATGGCCCTAAATTCAACATATGAGTGTGAGGTAACAAGTCAAGAATCCTTTCAACTTTCTTATTCTTCAAAGTACAATAAAAATATGAAATATTTGATGACTTAATACATTCAGAAGTTACGTGGACTTTAACTTTTTGACTGAAGGTTCCCGGATTGGGAGGAAAACCCAAAATCCACTGTTGTCATGATTTCCTTGAGCTCCCATACGGATCTGGAGCTGCAGACACGGATCGGCCGTCGGCGCGAGTCGCCCTGTGTCAGCGCAGGCTGCGCCTGAATATCTGGATGTATGTTTACACAATCTAATGCACAAGTTCAAAGGTGAAGGGGAAAGGGGCTTTTAATGTTTCCGGGTTTATTTACTCAGCCTAGTGTCTGGCTAAGAACTAAAACCCCGGCCTCCCGCCCTCCTCAAAGGGCTCCCACCTCTGATGACATGACGGGGGGGAAAGAAAAGAAAGAAAGAAGTTGCAACTCCTGTGGATGTTTTTTTTTTTTTTTTTGCAAGTGATACACACACTTTTTGGAGAGGGCTGTAGGGATTCGGGATGTAGGGTGTTAACAATTTTAAATAGCTCATGTAATTTTATTTACAACACATCATGAGGTTTAATGAGGAGTTGTTAGTTTTTTGATTTTTTTTTTAAAAAGCCAAACAGAAACCGGGTGTCTTTATTGCGCGCGCGTAAAGGACAAAATCTGTTTGGCTTTTATTCTGAGCAGATGTTCAAAATATTAATAAATGCACAAACACGCATGCACACACGCAAGCTATAAAAACGGCCTTAGGTAGGCAGACTCGCCGTGCCAAACTTTAACCGGCGTTCATGTGAGCGTCGTCAATCATAAACGGTCGAGCCATTTTATTTGGCCAAATCTGTGTTAGCGGATAGCGTTGGCACGCGGCTCCGAGGCCCGTAAAATTGCCATGTCTGTAAATTCATGCATTTATTGACACAAATGAATAGATGCAATGAGTTTCTCTGCTAGTTCATTCAGAATTTTTTATTTATTCATTTGCTTTTTCTGTCGTTTTACTTACTCAGCCATCTGGAGACTTCTGGACGGGTTTTCCAGTGTGGGAAGTGCTTTTCTGTTTCTGTTTCTTGTTTAAAAAAAAATAAATAAATAAAATAAAAAAATCTGAATTATATATGCAGAATGTTTAATATTACAGCCAGACTAAATACACAACAGCAGAGTTTACTGTGCACAGATGCACCGTACAGTCAGTCAGGTTTGAGTCCAGGGACTGAAGCCAGCGAGTCATGGCTGACTGTATGTTATAGCTGTCAGGGGGCCTTCTTCTTCAGACAAGGACAAACCATTACATTGTGCAGTGGAGAGAATGTTTTTTAGGGGGACGATTTAACCCCCCCCCCCCCCCCAATTCTGAAGCCTTTTTGTTTCTTTCTTTTTTTTTAAATCCATTTTATATGGCTTTTTTCATCAAGCAAATTATTATCTTTCTTTTTTTTCACCCGAAAATCCAAGAATATGAAGTTCAGCTGAACGGAAAACCAGGACTTATAGTGACTTTAGCGGCTGTTTTGTTTCTCAACCTTGAACGTTGGCTTGAATTTAGGTGACAATCTGTCTTCTTAAGATTAAAAAAGGACAAAAAGAGTTCGACCGCTACCCAACACATTGTTTTTGTCTGGCAGTTTATTTACATGAGACTCTGGTCTCTGAATGTCCTCAGACCCAACCCTGATTGGTTTTCCTTATTTTCTTTTATAATTTATTTAAAATTGCTTTTTGTTGACATATGACTGATCTTTTTCCAATTACACACTTTTTTTTTTTTTGAAGATATTTGAAGTCTTACAAGCTTTAGTTTCCATTAGTTGAAGAACTAAAGTCCCAAAATGGTGTCAGGAGCTTTTTGATCCTCCGAAATCTCAGATCTCTTTATATTTTATGATTAGACTTTTAGAACATGACTGCAAAAATATGAATTGCACATCTGTTTTCGTCCCACCCTGGGATCTGCTTTAATTTTTTTATTTGAGTTTTTAGGCATGTACCAAAGTGCCCGTAAAACATTACATGTTTTTTATATTTAATGTAATAATGATATTTATAGTCATTTCTCCATTCAGTTATCCATAGCCAATTGTGACTATCCATCCATCCATTTTCCGTCACTCTTCTCCCTAACGGGGTCGGGAGGTGCTGGTGCCTCTCCAGCTGCGTTCCGGGCGAGAGGCGGGGTACACCCTGGACAGGTCGCCAGTCTGTCGCAGGGCAACACAGAGAGACAAACAGGACAAACAACCACACACTCACACCTAGGGAGAATTTGGGAAGGCCAATTAACCTGACAGTCATGTTTTTTGGACTGTGGGAGGAAGCCGGAGAACCCGGAGAGAACCCACGCATGCACAGGGAGAACATGCAAACTCCGTGTAGAAAGACCCCGGGCCGGGAATCGAACCCAGGACCTTCTTGCTGCAAGGCAACAGCGCTACCCACTGCGCCACTGTGCAGCCCACCAATCGTGACTAATGGGATTAAATTTTCTACGCCTGCGGTTTCAGAGAAGTCAAAATGAAAGGTTGACAATAAGTGGTAAAAAAGAAAAAAAAAAGATTTTAAACAACAAACAAACAAAAAAAAACCCCATTGAGAAACAAATGCATTTGTTTGTGAAACTCGGTACTATATGAAGGGATTCAATTTAAAGCAATTATTATTGCAATTGGATTGCACCTGTGCAGCATAACAATGTGCTACTTTTTTCTCTGTTTTTAATCAAGAATAAATGTAATAGAAAGTTAAGAGACAGCCAAGAAACTTTGTTACCTCCAGTTGTTATAAGTTGTTTATATGTATCAAAATATGACTTAAAAGGAATTTGATCTTGTAATTTAATGCCTTGAAATTGGCTCTCTGTCTCTTTAAGAGACATTTCGAGATACTTTTTTTTTTTTTTTTTTTACTCAATTTCTAACAATAAATAAAAGCAAAATCAGATTCTGCACTACCTCAGGGTGGTCCAGTGTTTTGGCTCAACAGAACCCTATGGCCCGGGTCACACATCTTTAACAGACACATATAAAATTGTTTACATGGTCACGGTGTGCAGTCCTACAGCTCACTAATGTATCCTAAACATTTTGTTCAGGGTACTTGATTTAAAGAAAGGTTTAGAACATGTTTAGCTTCATGTTAGGTTAACTGACAGCTTTTAACAGGATGGAAATGCAGCCCTGCATTAGACTTTGCATTACAACGTTTTGTTTAATTTTGTGGCTCCGTAACCAATATTAGGTCATTACTCCCAATGCCTCTGGGAATCGTTCCTGGTTGTTGAAGCTTTCCGAAGCTACTCAATAACTCGCAAAAGTGTTAAGAGAAAAAAAATAAAGGAATTTACTTGGGATGCACCAATGCAAAGTAATGTGTAGTTGTGACACAGAGAGGAAATGTTGACTGATTTTCAATCTGCTTTTCAACTAAAAATATCTGAAAAGTGTGGCGTACATTTGTACCTAGCTCCTTGGACTCAGTACTGGAGGTAGAGCCTCCTTTTGCTGTAATTGAAACTGCAAGTCTTTTGGTTTGAGGTGGCAAAGTTTGAGTCTAACTTAGATTAACTTTTCTTTCTAAGTCAATTTAGACTAAGTTAGTCTAACTTAGTCTAACTTAGTCTAAGTCTATCTAAGCCTTAAATAGACTCAGTCTAACTTATATAAGTTGGATTAAGTCTGACATCAATGGATCCAGTGTCTAGATCCATTGATGACATAAATATATTATCTAGTCAAGTTTCGTCACAAATCCAGAATTAGATTTATGTCTGGACATCAACTAGGCCATTTCAACACACATATGCTGAGATTCAAACCAAGAACCAACTTCTGCCGATCTTTATTCCTGATGTGTTGGGTGTGTTTATTGGTCTCGGTCAATCCATTTGTTTGTTAATATTTCATGACAAAATCTTTGAAAATCGCACAATTTCGGGAATTTTCATTCCGTTCTTTTGTGCTACATGTTAGCATTTCAGAGTGAAGGGGATAAAATAAAAAGGCATGCTGCACTTATAAGATTTTTTAAAAAAATGCTGAATCATTTTCCTTTCCTCCTCACTTTTATGCCCCACTGTGGGAAAATGAAGTGAATGGGGTGGGGGTTTATAAAATAATATAGCAGCACAACACAGATATAAATCATAAATCACAAAATAGATGGCTGTCATATCACCCCGGTGTCATTAATCTCTGTGTGCGCTTCTGAGGAGCCAACATGTTTAGGGGGAACAGCCAGGGAGGAAGGAGGTTTGTTACAGAACCAGCATTAATCCGCTCCTCTCCGCACCCTTTGAAGAGCGGGAGCCGCCATGACAGCCTAAACGTTTCCAGAGATGTCACATTTCCACCGAGCTCTAGAAAGGGCTCTCTCGAGCACTCATCCTTTCATGTTTGATTGTGCGCTGGAGATCCTATGATAAACAGACGGGAACGGACGGCAGCAGTGGAAGGAGGATGTTGGCTGGGCGGAGGGGCTTTCTGGGGGGAGAGAGACAGGGGAACGCACTCCGCTTGGCCTGCGTTGCCGCCAGATCCAGATGCTTCTTTTATTTATTTTTTTTTTTTATTTATTTTGCAAATTGCTTCTTTGTCTGCTTCGGAAGGCTTTGACATGAACATCTGAAAGAATATCTCCGGGGTCTCTCTCCTCCGTGGAGTTCCTGACTTTGCACTGAATTTGATTGGAATCAGGAGAAAACGTTGGTCCATATATCTCTGTCACTTTTGCTCATATTGCTCCAAACATGTACATCCACAGACAGATATAGAACAGATGCTGTGAGAGGGGTTTTTGGTTTTTTATTTATTTATTTTTATTGGTTTCTGGACGTGTAAGATGTGATTTCTCTGTGTGTCACTGGAGTGCAGCTTGACACAACAGGTACATTTAACACTGAAAGGTTCTCTGGAAGCCAAACATTTCCTGTCAGATCTGCACTTTCAAAGCTAAATACCTTTGTGTGTGTGTGTGTGTGTGTGTGTGTGTGTGTGTGTGTGTGTGTGTGTGTGTGTGTGTGTGTGTGTGTGTGTGTGTGTGTGGCCCTGTCGATCAGTCCCGTCCTGCCGTCTTTTCAAGCAATCGCTTGTGTGTGTTGTGTGTCTGCGACTCCCGTCGGCTCTCTGCTGGGCATCTGCGGAGTTCTAGAGGAGACAACGGAGCGCTCCCAGCTGACTTCCAGAGAGGCGGCGGAGAAAGAGGATGAGGATGAACGAAGAAGAAACAGAGTGAGAGAGGAAAAGAGGATGTCCTCATAAAAAACAAAACAAAAAACAAACAAAAAAAACATAATCATAAAAACAGCAGCACCCTAGTGAGACGTCTTTTCAGCAGTTTCGGGGACGAGCGCTTGACAAGCGTGAGACTTGATGGATACGGTTATATGACTGCCAACCATTCAGCTGCACCACAGCATCCAGACATTTGTTGACAATATTTGAGTTTTGCAGCAATGTTGTTATGACCTTTAGAACCTATTCACGTTTTATGTTTCTAGTACAATATCCGTCTAATTTTATTATGATTTTAGGTCATAGAGCAACTTCAAGTGTTGCCTGATGGGAGGAAAACTGATGCAGAGATTAACAGGGGTTTTTTTTAACACAAAAATCTGTAAAGCGAAGCTATAGCTATTCAGCCCCTTTACTCTGATACACCCAAATCAATCTTAAGGAGATCGTGTGAATCCAGGTGTTGTTTGAAGGATGTTGTTCGACAGACCAACCCCTGATAATGAAGGGGTTGGTCATACATAGACTATGGTTTGGGCTGGACTTCCTCCCCACCACGCCTGGCCCAAAACTGAATCTGGGCCAGAGTTGGTTCACAGGTGCTACAGAAACACAATGTTTCACCCAGATGTGGCACAGACACGGGGTTCTTACTTCATCCGGCCTGATGATCTGGTTCAAATTCACAGTACAGAGTTTGTAGTTTGAACAACAAAGGTCTAATTCCATCACACAATTTGTTGCTTTAGCTTTTAGTTCCCAGGCAAAACAAATTCCACATTTTTGAAGGGGCAGTGTCATGTCAAATGTACTTTTTTGAACTTTATTATGTCATACCCTCTTCAAAAACATACCTGGAGTGTTGCCTTGATTCTTTCACCTATACCTCAGAAGATGAAGCAGTTTACAGATGTCCACCTCACAGAACAGCCCTGCCCTGCGACTCCCTCACTCAGCTCCTCGGACTAGCCAGGATCAATTAACTGTACCTCCACTGAGCTCATTATACAAGCTAGTTATCATACTTTAGCGGGAAAGATTATTCACAAGTAGAAGACCATTGCAAATAATCCTGTTAGTGAAGGTCCCAACAAATCCACCCCAAAGTCAAAAAGTGCACTGGTGAGCGCAATTTTATAAACCCGAATGGTCTAAGTGATGCATATGTTTGGAATAGTTCACAACCTTATGAGTTTCTTATGCTTATTCTCAGTAATTGCTAAGAGAACTCTAAACCGTGTGCATCCTTGTTAATTCTCCTCCAATCAGATCATCACATCATCCACCTTTGGGGGAACCAAAATGTCAGAGGTCAGATGCATTTGTTTCCTGAAAAGTGTGGTTTGCCTTTGAGTGCACAAGACATCGGATGTGGCAGAACCGAGTCCTCTTTGGAGGGCTCAACATGTTAGCAGGAGAAAGACAGAGATGCAGAGGTCAGACAGAGAGAACGGAATGCTGTTTACCTATTGCACTCATCCATAAGAGCCCCCCCACCCCCCCACCCACCCACCTTCCCTTCGGCAGCCAACCAGCCAGACATTGCCTTGGGTTTAGCGTCACACCCAGCCAATACCCGCCCTCTCCACCCCCGGGACCCTCCGACCCTAAACCACTGTCACTTTACAAACACAAAAAGATGCGCCCACCGTGGCCTCCCCCTTTCCCCACCTTTGTATCAGTTGAAAGGCATATGGTTACTGCCATCTGATTCCCCCTGGCTGAAAGTGCCTTTCACTTTGTTGCAGTTCACAAAGAGGTCAGACTACAGCAAACAGAAAATATTGTGTGAGAGCTCACTTTTTGAGCTCAGAGATGTGAAGGACTCGAGAACAAGCAAGGAGAGAGAGAGAGAGAGAGAGACCCTGATAAAGTTACATCTGGTCAAACAAACCTCACTCCATTCCTCATGCCAAAGCAGGAGAATTTATGTTGTAGTGAATAAGGAGCCGCATTTGAGAGAATTGACAGGAACTAACCTCGGACTTGGTCAGACATAGATCATTCGTTCAACCCCAGCATCCTTGCTGCATGTTTTAAAGCCAGGTCAGATTTCCTGAAGCTGTTCACGCAGCTGCAGTTTGAAGCTTGCTGCTTGGAGCCACAACAGGGATTTTCTCTCGAGTCAAACGGCGATAAATCCATCACGTGGACAACGAGGACGTCTGGTTCGAGGTGACTCTCACAGCGAGGAGATCAATCACGAGCGGGCAGGTGGGGTCGATATGAGCGAGGTGTTCGAAATATCACAGTGGACGGTGTGTAACACGACGAGCCGCTGTGTCTCAGTACCAAAACCTTGGGGGCCTTGGGGCTATCTTGTCTCTCGCTCTCCCTTTGTGCAGATTCGGTAAATGATTAATAGCGAGTGTTCCTCTGCTGACCTTGTTTGTTAAAAGACTTGTACCTGACAACTTCCCACAGTCGGCGCATGACGAATAAAGCGTCCCTGACAGAGACGAGAACCGTCTTCTGTTTCAAGCGGTCTTCCTGGGCCGGAGAAACGAGTCGTTAAAAAAAAGCTGGCGACTCTTAACCTTTTCGCTGTCGTTGCTGAAGTGTTCCCATTGTTAACCTTAATAATCGCAGCCATCAGTTGCGGGGTAAACTTTCAGTCCGCAGGCCTGTAATTACACCGCCTGTACAGGAACCAATTTACGACCAATATTTTTCTTGGCATAAAAGCTACTGAGCTGAAGGTTTGATTTCCAAAGGGAAACTCTGGGGAACCACACCAAAAACACCCAGTGGAAAGAAACCACACAGTCAGATAGTCTTCAACACTTCAAACACTTCACCCCGAGCTAAAGGAGATTAATTCTGAAAAGCTAACTGGTGTTTACTTTGCACTTCTGTGATGGTTTCTTCTAGCAGGATAACATTTGGTGAGAAAGTGTCAGACTTGGTTTCGCTCGAGGTCTTCTGCTTCCCCGCAGACCCGGGACTCTTCGAGGGGGTCTTCTCACGGCTGCCTCCTTGTCACACACACACACACACATACACACACCCACGCATGCATACCGACTCTTGAGAGACGACTGACGGCGGCGCTGGAAGTGTGCCTTGTTTTGTGGGTTCATCCAACATTTCTGCGTCTCCTAAAATCCTGCCAACAAGCCGGGGCAGCACTGTGGTGAAGTTATGCAAAAAAAACAAAAAACTTACAGATATGACAGTTGTTTAAGAGATGATGCAGTGGGTTTGAATGCATGTCTGTGGCAGTGCGTGTCTGTTAGGGGGAATGTGTGTGTGTGTCTGAGAGTGGAGAGGTTTTTTTTTTTTAAACACTGAATGGAAGACTGTCTTGCGCCATAAATCTGTCGCTCATTGGGAAGACAAAACGAAAATGGCCCCATCATAAAACATCTGCAACGGCTCCATCCACCACCAACACATAATGGGGCAATTACCAGGAAGGGGGTCCGGGGGGCGGTGGTGGGACAGCATGAAGCCTTCAGCTCTCTTTTGGTTCACCACAGAAGGGTTCAGCGATTGTGCCTCAAATGCATACAGTATGTCAGTTCATCCATATGTCGAGCTTCTTGGCCTCAAGCTTAATGTAGACCTGAAGACTTTTTTTTTTTTTTTTTTTTTTACAGATACCTGTTTGTTCATCCTTTTTATACATTCTTCCCCGGAAAGCTTTTCTGTCGGTTCTGAACGCCCGAAAGACGGGCACATCTGATCTGACGCTGCATTATTGACGCCTGATGTTGTCGTCTCGAGAACCCGCGTCTTCCTCACCTCGTAATCAAGCGTAATTGAGGTTAACTGTACGGCAACGGCTGAAACGCTAGACAGGTAAGCCTCAGCCTCTCATGATTAATGTAGTGTGTAGATTCTCTGGGCTTTTGACCTTTTGAGATAGGCCAGGCACCATTTTTAAGTGAAAGCTCTGCCTCTGTCGAGTCGGGGAGTTGTCCATCAAGTCCTCTCGGACCCTGCCACCCGACTTCCTCAGACCCGCCGTCAGCTCCCGTTCAAAGTCGAGTCCTCGTTTTTCCAGCCTCAGTGCCCCCAAGCTACGTTTGTTTGTTTGTTTCACTTAGCAAATCACAGGTTACAACTCTTTTAAAACAACACAGGTTTCCTTTAAGTAATTGTAAATCTTGAATGAAAGAGTTAAAAAAGTCAATGCACACTGAGGGTTGATAAAAAAAAAAACATCGCACAGACCGGAGATTTACAGTGCGTTACTAAAGTAGTCATGGCCCTTGAACTTATCCACATTCTTTCTTGCTACAAAGCAAAACTTTTATGTCTTTTATTTTGATTTTATGAGATAGGTCGACAGAAATTAGTGCGTAAATTTTCAAGCGCAAGAAAAAGAATAAACCATTTTCCTTTTTTTTATATATATAAAAAATCTGAAAAACCTGAAATACCTTTGTATTGAGAAATCATTACTAATATCCCCTCGCCTCCCCCCCCCCACAAAAAAATAAATAACTTGCCCTTTGAAGTGGCTCTGTTGGTAGATAGTCTGCCTGTGTGTCATTGATTCTCAGAAAATACAGGTTGTCTGGGAGGGTCTTCATCATGAAGATGAGGAACAGCAATGCTTTTTTTTATCCGCTTTGCACTGAGAAGTCGCTCGTATTATGAGCGCTGCTGATGAACAGTTCCACCAGGTGTTCGTCGACTGCCGCTGGCTAGTCTGAAGGGGCTGAGAGTCAGAGTCACTAAGCCTTGGCAACTGCAGATCGGTGGAGGTGCTGCTACTGGATGTCCACCCGGGTGTTTTGCACATCTGAATGGTTGCTACAGGAGTTTATTCTCAAACATTTCACAATTTTAAAACAGTTGATTCTGCACAATACTGCCCTTTTGATGCACCATGGTGAGACATGGCAGTGCCACCATCATGCGCTACAGATGCGGGACGCGGCTACGCATCAGAGTTGGACATGACAACCTGCTGGAAGTCACAAAAGACTGGTGCCGAGGTTCACTTTCTATCAGGACAACTATAAACCAGAGAATGATCCAAAGAATGGAATGGTGTACGCCAAAGCAGGTCTCTGTATTGCAATGGCCTAGTTAAAGTATCTACTTCCATTTAAGAATGTGTGGTAATTTCCAAACGTGGCAGTAGAAAGTGGTGATTAGGGTTTCCGACACCATCTTTTTATCTTATTTTAAACCCCTAGCTATGTATTTCTGGCCTTTTTTTCCATTTAATATGCTCTCCTCCATTCCGGTATTGGAGCTTTCTTTTTTTTTTTTTTTTTCTCCCTCTCCATATTTTAGGTCCAGTCGTCCAGACCACTGACTGCCATTGTGTAGCCTCGGCTGCTCAGCAACCGTCCCTGCGCTGATCTAAATTGGCAGCGAGGTCGTGTCCTCAACCAGCTCTCAAACCTAACCATTGTCAGAGTTAACTGAGCAAATTTACTTTTAACTTGAGCCCATTTGGACCCTTGCACCAGCGCGCCGACACTCTCACCGCCTCACAGAAAGAGAGAGAGAGAGAACGAAAACAATGGACTTTGAGCATACGAGAAGTCAATGTTCCTTTTGACTGAGGCTTGCTGGAGAATTCGACGGTGCGCGTGTTGATCTGCGATGCTGAGGACCCGGGTCACCGTCTCTTAACACAGACCAGGGGTAGCAAACGAATGAGGCGGGGTGAAAGGGCAACCGCAGACATTCCTTCGGAAAATAAACAGAACAAAAACGGGCTTGATATTTTAAAGCAGATCCATCAACCTCAGCTGCTGCCCCTTTTCTGAGCGTCTAAATATGCTTAATGACACATCTGCAGGCTTCCCCCGTCCCACCTCCCCCCCCCAACGGAACAAAACCTGACGTCTCCGCCGCAAGAGACGTAAAGCAAAGCTCGACGTTGACCACAATGGCTGCAAGCTGTCTTCGTCCTCACGTTTCAAAAGAGCCGGCGGGGAATGAGTTTAATGCAATTAGCAGGTTATCTGTGGCGGAGCGGAGGAGAGCTCTTCCTGTTGCCGGTTGCCCTGACAGAAGGGAGGTGTGGTTGTCTGTTGCACCACAGAGGAGAGGAGGGGAAAAAAACAGAAGAAGGGCAGATGCCGTGACAGAGGAGAACATCTAGGTTTACTGCTGCGCCGCGCAAGGTTTATCACCTACCACCCAGCATCCTAGTTTTGGTTCCTCGCTCAGCAGGTGACTCTTAAAAAAAAAAAAAAAAAAAAAAAAAAATGTTTTGATTTCTTAAATGACTCCAAGGACGCACACACAAATAAATCACAAGCAAAGTGTATTTGAAGTGTCTTTTTGGTGCCTTTTGTGTTGGAGCCAGTGGTTGAATGAAAGGCAGCAGTAGGGGTCACCTCAGGCATCTGCTGCGCTCCGGCACCGTTCAGACGCCCATCTGTGTACGCCACCGTCCTTCTGTTCACCCAGACACACACACACACACACACACACCCCCACACACACACACACACACACACACACACACACACACACACACACACACACACACACACACACACACATTACTGAGGCGGAGGAGACGCCTTCTCTCCGAGCGAGGAACGTCGCGTGCAAATGATCGCAACAAGTATGTTGTTGGAGTTTTTCTTATTCTTCTATTTTTTTTAAAATATATTCCAGTTTTGGCCAAACGAAAGCTGTCAGGATTTATTATAAAGGAAACCATCGGATCGGCAAACCACAACGGTGGGAAATGGAAGAAAACAGAGAAGCCCTAAGTGGTAAGGAAATGAAACAGAAACAATGAGTCAGTAAAGTTACATCAAAGCCCCCGGGGAGTGGGGCTTTCATGCCCATCTGACAGATTTTTATTGCACAGAACTCCATGCTTATGCCTTTCCTAACTGGTGAGAACAACTCTGCTACTGATCAGCACCTACAGCGTTGCGAAAAAAGACAGAGTGTGCTCTGTTACGCGCTTTTTTTTATTTTGTTTTTCTTCCCCACTTACATGTCCCAGATCTTCGAGCACACTTTAATACCAAATCTGGAGTAAAGGCAAAGTGCAGTTATGCAACAAACTGCAGGATATAAACCTTCTAACGCTGATAAATGGATCCGCCAACAACAGCCTTTGCGATAACTGCAACATTTTTTGTTTTGTTTGTCCTGGCAAAATTCAAATGTTTCCAAACACTCACTGCCGGTATACAGTCATTCCACATCTCCGCCCTCTGATTTAAACTCAAACTTTGACTAGGCCAGTTCAAAATCTCCATTTTGTTCTTTTTGTTTTTAAGCATTCAGAATTGCTCGTCCTGGAGTGTTTTGGATTGTGATCCTCCTGCAATTCTGGAAGATCATCAGCTTGACGTCACACAGACATTTTCCTTGAGGATGCTGAAGCAGAAATGGAGCACCAGACCATCACACTACCTCCACCGTGTTTGACTGTCTGCATGACGTTGTTTCTCAGAAAGGCTGTTAGTTCTACGCCAGATTTACTCGCGTCCTCCTGATTGTTCCCACTTTGTCTCACCAATAAATAAAGTATTTTCCCCCGAAATATTGAGATTCGTCAAGAGGGGCTTTCTTTTTTTTTTTTTTTTGGGCAAACGTAAAATGTACCTTTGAGTTCTTCTTGGCCAACAGCGGCTTTGCCATCGGAACTTCCCCGCCGAGTTGCCCAGCCTTCTTTCTAATTGTTGAATCATGAACGCTGACCTTAACTCAGAGTGCTTTAGATGTTCTACAAGGTTCCTTTATGAGCCACCGGATGAGTCATGGCTTGTTTTTTTCAAGTGTTTTTGGTGGGCAAGTCACTCCTGGGAAGTTTGACCAATGTTCCCTATTTTCTCTATTTGTGGATGACGGATCCCCAGTGTGGTTCACTGGAGTCCCAAAGTCTTAGAGACGACTTTGTTTTATTTTTATTTTTTTTGAATTCTTACCAGTCTGGATGTTTCTCATCCTTTACTGAAATTCCTCAATGTTGCAATACGACGTGTTGCCACATCTTGCATCACTTTATCAGACAGATTCTGTTTAAGTAGTTTCTTCGTTTGGGTGTGGCTGGTCAACAATAATCGGACTGTATTTTGTATGTTTCCAGGCATGTAGTGACAATTTTGAGCACTAAAAAGTAATTATGTTACTGTTACACAAATGTTATGTATACATATGTATATATATAAATATCAAATATGACTTTAAAAATTTTGACTGTAATTGAATTTCTTGAAATTAGGCCTTTGTCTGTTTAAAAGCTCCTGCTGTTTTGAAACTCCGCCTTCAGGAAGTCGTCAGAAAGTCTTTTCTTTTTTTTTAAACCAGCGCTTCACTGAGAAGCAGCTCGTGTAATGAGCTCTGTTGATGTGCAGTTCCACCAGGCGTTTGCTAATTGCTGCTGGCTAGTCTTAAGGAGCTGAGTGGAGGAGTCGTGGGAGAGGGCTGAAAGCTGCAGCTCAGGGGAAGAGTTTCGTCCTCGAAGGCGGCGCTATCAGGTGTTTCCCACAGCGTAAAGGCCATTGGAGACAAAGGGATTCCTCAAACATGCATGAAAGAATCAAGGCAACCCAGCAAGTATGTTTTCGATGAAGGAATAACATCACAACATGGCGTAGAGCTCAAAAAAGTCCATTTTACATATTGCCGCTCCTTTAACTATGTGGTAACTCACAAATAATTTGTTACTTTTAGTACCGGGCTGCTTTGGACAGCTTCCCCTTCCCCACAGCAAATAAAAAATAATGACTTCCAAACTGAATTCTACATAGTCTCAGTCCGTCGTTTGTCTGGTGCATAATTTAGTTTGATCATCTAAAACATTTTGGGGTGACAGAAGCAAAAACAAAGAAATCTGGAACGGGGCAAATACTTTTCCACCGCTCCGCAGATCCACGCCTCGGAGCAGCTTCCACAGTTCCTCTGAAGAGCAGCCTCCACACACAGATGTGGGGTGTCAAGACTATTTGTGTTATACATTCCCCACATTTCTCCCTGTTCCTGATGAAAAGGACCCCTCTCGTTGCCAGTTTTGGTTAACTCTGGACTAATATATGTTAGGGCCGCGTTTCAAATAAACACAACACTTTTTTTTCGCCTCCTCTCTCTCTCTCTCTCTCTCTCTCTCTCTCTCTCTCTCTCTCTCTCTCTCTCTCTCTCTCTCCCTGACTCCGGCTCAGTGTTCAACGGAGGGACAATAAGGGAGCCGGGATGAAGAACTTTATAGGAACATTCGGCTTAAGAGTGAGGGATTGAAGCTGGTAAACAAAGCATTCCTTTCCCTTTCATCACCATTTAACTGTTCCCTTAACACGCAGCCTCACCTCCAGGCCAGTGCCCAGCAGAGCGGCGAGCTTGTCAAATAAAAATAAATCTTAAAGCAAAGGTTTACTCCACTCGTTCGCCGCTTGCTTGGAGACCTGCTGAGGTGACATCGCCGCATTGCTGAGTAACGAAGAGTCGACCGAGGATTCCTCCGCTCCTCGGACTCTGACAGGAATCTGTTGGTAGGTGAGGGTTGCCACATGAACGGACTGCTAAAGGGTGCACCGAGCATCCTCCGCCTCCCCTCCTCTGACAAACACGTGAGCAGTGACATGATACTGTACGAGAGTCTGGACAGCATATAACATATCAAAGCAATTTCCTAATTGCTTCCAGGCCAAGGTCGCTGCTTTTATGGGGAGATGTCCCCCCCTCGCACCCCGTCCCAAACACCCCTCCCCCTCACCACCCCCCAGTTTTGTGTTGTTTTCATCTCCAGATTGGGAAGCATTAAAGTGTTAAGTAAACTTGACCCAGCCGGGTTGGATTCATTGGGAAAGAGTCAGGATTCCTGCGCTCGGTGCCGTATCAGTGACAGTCAGTCCTGTGGATTTCCTCCCCGGGTCCGATGGACACCATATGCTGATGCGGTTTCCGCAGCCGCGGTCTCTGAAACATCCAGGCGCTGGGTAATTGCATTTGTTGGGCTATGATGAGCGCGCCTTTGCTAAGGGGTGAGAACAGGATGAGTCTGATCCTGGAGCAGACGCAATGTGGACCTTGTCAGGAGCGCTGGGAAAACACCGGTATAGCGCAAATAATAATAAATACAACAAACCTAACTTAAAAAGTAACTCTACCGCAAGATATAGGAGCTTGATTTAAGCCAGTTATAATTGAATATAGATATAAAGTACTTGATCCACTGGCAGACTGTTTTCCTTATAGCAAAATATTTTTTCCATGTTGTTAATGAAAAAAATATTTTTTCTTTATTATCAATATTATGTAACATTTGGCCTTTACATCATGTTACAATGTTATTTCTTTGTAAAAATAAAAACATACTTGGAGTGTTGCTTTGATTCTTTCATGCTTGTTGGAGAAATCCTATAATCTCCATGGCAACCATTCAACTGTGCAAAACTTGCTGTTGAACCTAGCACCACCTTTGAGGCGTAGCTTCCGTCTCACCCCTCCACCCTCCACCACAACACTCCGCTCAGCTCCTGCAGACTAGCCAGCAGCAATTAGCAAACATCCAGCTGTGTCGTTATTTGGTCAATAATGTCACTTTAATGTAAAGATGGTACTGTAATTTGTCATTATTTACCAAATGACAGCAGTCATAAACATCACACTCCCTTCAAATAAAGTGTCACCTTTAGTTTTGCCTTGCCACAAGTGTACTGAGAGATTTGCACTAGAAGCTGCATAAAAATGAAATGATTTAGTGTTATTGCAGTGAGAATGCACTCTCCAAGCTGATTGTTAACTTTTAGGAATCGTTCTGCTAGTTTGTCTTGGTTCCTTGCAAACGAATTCATAATCCTTTTGACTTTTCCACGTGTCTTTTTGTTTTTTCCACATTACAAGAAACACAAACTTTAATGCGTTTCATTAGAATTAGAATTTAACCTCCTTCCAAATCCAAATCTGGAACAGTGCAGCATCAGGAAGGAGCGCAGCAAACAGAAAGTTGTGGAGAAGTCGCACCACCTAAACTGACACGGTGAGTATGTGCATGAAGGAGGACATGTGGAAGAAGAAGATGAAGAACTTAAACATGTTTGTCCTACATGCAAACATGGCAAGAATAGCACCCGCTTTCGATGTTATCAGCACATTAAATGGACACGACTAGCAGTTATCAGTCCCAGACATTAGTGTCTCCTCTATATCCTAGTATAGGTACTTATCTATCATTCTTATCATTGATAATATGCAGCTTAACCAGCATCTGAAACCAGAAGACTTTTTTGTTTGTTTCACTTATGGGCTGATAACATTTAAATCAGGTGAAAATAGTCCTCCACATCATATGAAAAACACCATCTCTAAGGTGAAACACGGTCGTGGCCTTATGATTCTGTGGGAGTGGGTTTTTTCTCCAGGGAAGATGGTGTAGTTTGATTGGAAGATAGAGGGAGCTCCAAATACAGAGGATTCCTTGGGAAAAAAAAACAACCTGTTTGCTGCTTCAGAGAAACCTGAGACCAGAGCAAGAGGTTTAGCTTTCAGAAGGAGAAAGACCCTGAATATCAACCAGAGCTACAGCGGAAAGATTTACACCAAAATATCCACATGACTCTTGGATGAATGGCACCCTGACGGCAACGGAGGTAAACAGTTACGTGACATATAATCATAACTCATTCATCATCTATCAGCCATCAGAGGAGACAAGCGCCTTTATACTTGGGGGAGGCTACGTATGCAGCGTTTTGGGGAAATTGTAGTCCGCCATTTTACAGAAGAGTCGTGGATTCAGCACATTTGAACAACTTTTTCATGAACTGTGAAATGCTGTGGGAGGAATGGTGGAACTGACTGAATAAAAGCAACACCAGCCCCCTACTACTTCCTTTTGTCTTCTTCCTGGTTTTCGACAGTAGAAACTATTAGGGGATCGATCCTAATATCAACAACATCGATACCACTGCTGGTATTGATATCGAACGATACTCATGTAAAAAAAAAACAAAATTGATACTCAAGCTCTTTCTCTCTCAAGCTTGCACAGATTGATTCATCAAAGTCTATGGTCATGTGGCTCTGGGGCATCAGCCAAACAGGGGAGAACATTTTCTATCTTTATTTAATTTGCACTTATTGATTTTTATTTTGTTTAAAGCCATAAAGGAATAAATTCCTTATTCTTTCTTTTGTTGTTTGACTTGAAAAACAGGATGAGTTTAACACTGTTTATTTGTTGTGTGTTCATTTTGGTGTATTGTGATTTGTCAGCCCTCTAAAGTATTTTTTTCTCGTCACGTATCGCCACATTGATATCGCCGATACGGCATATTAGATCGATGCCAAAATTCCCAGTATCGCCCACTGTTTTCAGACTGTACTCGTGATTTCGCTTTGTGTCGGTCTGTCTCACAAAACCCAATGAAGTGTGCGGTAGCATCGCGACAAAATGCGATCAAGTCTTTTTTTTTTTTTTAAAGACATTCATTAGAGGTCTAAATGTCCGGACATGAACCCAGTGAAATAAACACAAACAGGCGGAACTCAACAGAAATTCCAGACTTTGTTTGGAATTTTATTTGTACAGTAATGGTGTGGAGTAGTATCCAGTAATATATGTTATATAAATGATCTCATATATATATCATTGTAAAAGCTCTTTACACTTTAACTGAATGCACCTCAAACTCGGATCCTATATGCAATAATGAGGTAGATAGATATTAATAATAGTACTTTCCACCCTCTGCAAAATATATCGAAGACACCTTAAATTACTCTCTTTTTTTTTTTTAAACGACATAAGAAATATATGATTATCATGGAACTCTGTACATCACAAATAATAAAATAATTATAGAATAGACATTTTGTTTTTACCGATTTGAGTGCAGTTTTTCTTCTCTTTGCTTTTCTTTTTTTTACATTTACAAAGAAACGCCTTTCGAGCGTCTCTTCATTCGCAGCACTTTGTAAAGTTTTTTTTTCTTTTTCTTCTTCTTTCGACTGTACAAAATATTTACAGCTCAGAGATAGACAGGGGGGGGGGAAATGAACAGCAGTGCATTCGAAGCTAATGTGCATTTAAATATAGTCTCGATTGGCGAGTCTTTTATTTTTTTTCTCTTCTCTTCTCTGCTCTTCTCTCTGAACCACGTGTCCTTGCATGGCGCATCAAGTCGTGGAAGTGCATTGCGTAAAGATGCAGACTTTTGAGCGACAAAAAAACCCAAAACAAAACAAAACAAAACAAAAAACAAGAGAGAGAAAAATCCGCCCCAGTTATGTGTGCTTTTCCAAACAGGTCCCAGGAGAGGCACAGATCTTATCTGGGTCCTTTCGAGGCAAAAAAAAAAAAAAAAAAATCTCTTGAAGGCATCATCACCATCTTTATCTCCTCACATACAGATCCACGTTTCTGTGTTTGGTACGTTAGACATTCACCTCATGTGTTCACTGATTTCTTTCTTCCTCTTTTATTTGATTTATTCATTTATTTGGTGAAGTCAGGCTCTGTCCCGAGCCTGTAATGTCTCCAGTTAGGATAAACGCGCGCGCGTGCGTGTCTGTGTGTGTTTATGTGTGTGTGTGTGTGTGTTGGTGGAGGCGCGGCGCTCCCAGATCAACAGGCTCCTTTCTGGCCCGCAGCCACGCAGAGCGCGCGCTGCTGCGTCTATTTGCTGCTTTGCGCCCAAAACCTCCTGGGCATTCCGCCTGGTACGTTTTTTTTTTTTGTTGTTGTTGTTGTTTTGTTTTTTTTTAAAGGTCCCTGCGTGGATGAGAATAAATGTGCTGGACGCTTTTAGTGTTAATCAGTTTGAATAAATAACAATGAAGTTGGGTGGAGGTGGGGGCATGTGGGGGTGGGGGGGGAGGGGGAGGGGGACTTCCTGTGAGCGCATCCAGTCATTTGGACTAAAACGCTCCAGACCCTGTGAGGAGCTGATCTGTCCACGTCCACGGAGCCGTCAGCACTTCGGTTCGACCCAAAATCGGTCTTTTCGTTTTCTCCTCCGACACGCCGCTACCTGCAGCCGCACTGCTCCACCACCATCTCCTCGTACTGCTTGTACACCACGTTGTTGCCCGAGTCCGTGAACAGGATGCTGATGGGGCTGAGCTTGGTGGGCACGCAGCAGCTGGGCGGCGTGCTGTTGGGGTCCATGGAGTTCATGAGGGTCTGGATGATGGCGTGGTTGGTGGGCTCCAGGTGCGAGCGCAGCGGGAAGTCGCACACGCCCTCGCAGTGGTAGGCCTCGTAGCCCAGCGGGGCGATGATCCAGTCGTCCCAGCCCAGCTCCTTGAAGTTCACGTGCAGAGCCTTTTTGCTGCACCTGTACTTGGACTTCTTCCCGTGCCGCTTCCCGTGCCGGTTGTTCGGCGCCGTCCGCCGGCGCCGCCGCGGAGGCCCCTCGCCCGGCCCCTCGGCCCTCGCCGGCTTCTCCTCGGCCGACCGCCGCGACTTGATCTTCTCCTTCATCTCGCTGAACAGGTTCTCCCTCTTCCTGGAGCGGGTGTAGGCCACCAGGATGGCCTTCTCCTGCTGCCCGCGGCCGCTCCTGTCCAGGCCCAGCCGCCTCAGGTCCACCTCGTCGCCGGACTTGCCGTGCGCGGCCCGGAGCTGGAAGCAGAGCTGGCCCCGGTGCTGGCGCTGCGTCTGAAACGCGTCCCACACGTCCAGGACCTCCCAGCCGCCGGCCTCGGCGGAGTCCGCGGCGTCCAGAGACCTGGAGTCCAGCGGCGTGTCGGAGCGGCACGGGTAGAGCTGGAGGTGGAAGGGCCCCGCCGCCTGAGGGGCCCCCAAAGCTTTCCTAAATATCCTTAATTCGGCTCCGACCAGCTCCTCTTTCTCGGACAGGGTCGAGACATCAAACAGATACTTCTGTCTTCTCAGAGGAGAGTGCAAAAGATTGTCTGCAAGGAGAAAAGAAGAAAATAATTGCAGTCAGATTCACTTAGAGTGTACAGTGTTCAGAGAGAGAGGTGGTGTGTGTGTGTATGTGTGTGTGTGTGTTGGGGGGGCACAGAGGCCTTCTCTCTCTCTCTCTCTCTCTCTCTCTCTGTCTTGTTTTTCAAACGTCCACCATGAGCCTCACACAAACTGCAGCTGACAAGCTGTTCGGAGAAGAAAGGCGAAACCCGCAGCAGAAACATGATTAATGTCTCCGTCTGATTTCTAATCCACATCCGCCCTCATAATAAATTTATCCGATAATGATGCAATTAAGATGCCCGTTAACGCCTCGCAGTGGTGCCTTAACAATCTTTTTTTTTTCTTTTTGGAAAAAGGAAACAAAAAAAAAGGAGAGAAAGAGAAAGAAAGGAATGACTGTTTCGCATAAATCTTGCGCGTTGCGTAAAGTGCGCGATGGTCCGCTTGTTCCTGACTGCGGTGTGTTTTGTTTTGTTTTAGGAAAAACTCCGCACACCGACACATCTGATGATACATTTTTAAATGTATTTATGTTTAAAGGCGTGCCACTTTTAATAATAATAATAATAATAATAAAAGATAAATCCCAGCTTGTTTGGTTGGAGAGTTTTTCTAGAAATCAGATCTTTTTTTTTTTTTTTTTTGGACATATCCAGCGATGACAAAACAATCGATACTTTCAATGAAGCCTTCCAGGTGTTGAAAACGTTAAAACCCCTTAAAGAAACTTTGTTTGCTTCTGATTTTAAGGGGAAGATGTTGCTTTAGAAAAGCCGAGGCTGGGCTTCTAGACGATAAGAATAAAACCACAGAAAGATTCGCATCTGTTATTGACAACAACAGCAACAAAAACAGAGAACAACTGTAGTTAAAAACGTTGCTATAGTAACGCCCAGCTTGGTACTAAATCACACTGAAAAAAGCGAAATAATTTGTCAATGAAATGATTAAAAATCCTTTAATAGTTTGGCCTGCAGGTGTGATGCTTAATAATGCTTCACATCCAGCTGTATTTAACTTTTTTATTTGAAACGTAACAGTTGTGATTTGTCATGAACCAGTTCAGTGTTGAAGTCTGATTTGCTACCAAGCTGCTCTGTAAAAATAATAATAATAATAATAATAATAATAATAATAATAATAATAATAATAATAATAATAATAATAATAATAATAAAAGCTTTAGATAGTATCAAACAGGCAACAAGCAATATTGAAATGAAATCAAGCACATTACTTTGTAAATGAAAGGTTCTGTATTGGATACATGTTGCTGTTGGTAACAACCATTTCTTCATTTTACTTCTTCGTTTACTTTTCGCTGAATATTGCTGAGATGTTGTAAATATTGACCGAATGTATTCCATCTTGCAAGCAACATTTCATATATAGATATGAAATGTTGCCGAATCTTTGCCAACTTGTTGCTGGCAAAACCTTTTAACCTGTTAACCAGCAACAAAGCCGATGCCAAATGCTCCACTGCTGACAGTGAATGAGCATCTTAGTGGCGCTATGACGTCACAGATTCACAGGTTTTGTTATTGTTGATGTGAAGCTTAATCGCGGTGACGTTTTAGGCCCGAGCAACAAAACAGCTCTCATGTTTTTAAAACAGTAAAAAAACAAACAAAAAAAACAAACAAAAAAAACAACAACAACAAAACAGATTCGGAAATTATTCGAATTATTCGAATCTGATTTTTTTGGTGTGCATGTCTACCTTTGTAGCGGAGAGGAAATAAATCAATAAAAAAAACATTAACATTTGGCATATATATATATATATATATATATATATATATATATATATATATATATATATATATATATATATATATATATATATATATATATATATATATATATGAACACAGATTTTAGGAAAAGGGTTTCCTGTGGTTCTGTTAGACACAACGGAGACCAACTGCACGGTCAGCTCAACAATGCACAATTATTACATTATTCTCCTCCCCATGTCCGGCCTGAACATGTTGGACATGTTCAAATATAAACCATATAAACCAGAGAGAGAGAGAGAGAGAGACTGAGAAGCATTTAGCATAAACGGGACACAGTTTGAGCATTTTGAACAAAACATTTTTTTTCGGTTTTCTCCAGAAGAAAATCGAAAAATCGTGCCTTTTATTTTAATTTCCGCAAATGTTCTCCTGCAGTCGGCCTCTTCATATATATATATATATATATATATATATATATATATATATAGAGTGTATATATATATATATATATATATATATATATATGATATATATGTCATATATATATATATATATATATATATATATATATATATATATGAGCGTATATATATATATATATATATATATATATATATATATATATATATATATGATGTGTGTGTGTGTGTGTGTGTGATTGTGTGATTTATTTAGTCAAATTCGTCTTAATTTGTCTGTTTTTCTCCCCTCTCAATGACAGGTTGTCTCTATTTGTTTATTTGAACCTTGTCCTAATTTAAGCTGACATGCTTCTACGTCCCAATATCCACGTCACGTCGTCTGAGTGAGCACCTTTAACGAGACTTTTTTCCAAATAAATCTGGCTGTCAGATTCCGTCCCGTGAAGCCCGCCGAGTCAGACAGTAAAAAAGCAGATTGAAACCTTCTGCCTGCCTCCTTTCACTGACTCTTTTTTTTTCTTCTTCTTCTTCTTTTCTCCGTCTGGTTCGCGTTACTTTTTTTTTTTTGTACTTTTATAAGCACTCGAACAAATCGAAGACAAGTTTGCCAAATAATTAACAGTTCTCAGCTCCCATCCTCCTCATTAAAACACTTCCCCTCTTCCATTTCATTCCTGCCTGCCAACGACAACATTCCGCTGAAAACGAAGTGCGCCAGCGCGGAACGACTCGGTGATCGACTGAGTGAGTGATTGCGTTATTTGAGTTGTCAGCCTTGTCTGATTTTAAAACTTTTTTTTTTGTTTTAATGCTTTATTCAATTTGTCATTTGAAGCGTCCTGCCGCATCCTTCAACCTCATCTTGTTGGTTGAATCTCAAAGAATGATATTTTTTCTCTCTTTAAATGATCGATGACAAGACAGTGATCACAACCTTATTCAGATTTGTCTATTAATTTAACACTTATTTATTTATTTCTTTATTTATTGCTAAAGCAAACGGATACATGGATTTCTCAGTTTTCTGATTTTTATTTTTATTTTATAATTTTTTTTTTGCTTGTATATCTGCTCCTGCGTGGGTAAAATGACGCGCAAAAGACGCACAGGTTGTTTTCCTCCAGAATGTGACGCTGCTGCGATTTCAAACCGAGTCAGCGCGACGCTTAGTGGGGGGGTTAGAGGGAGGTCTGAGAGAGAGAGAGAGAGAGAGAGAGAGAGAGAGAGAGAGAGAGAGAGAGAGAGAGAGAGAGAGAGGAGGATGAGATGAGGGGGTTTGCTGGCTGAAAGCAACACCAAAAAGCAACCAAAGGCGCTCGAGCTGCAAGAACTTAAGTTTCCGTAATTAAAGTGGTTCTCGCAAAGGGAGGTTCCGCAGTAAAACAAGAAGGGAGAAAAAAAAAAAATCCAAACCACTTCACAGAGGAGGAAGCGCTCTAATTTTCCCCTCTTCTTTCTTTCTTTCTTTCTTTCTTTCTTTCTTTTCTTTCTTTTCTTTCTTTCTTTCTTTCTTTCTTTCTTTCTTTCTTTTCTTTCTTTCTTTTCTTTCTTTTCTTTCTTTCTTTCTTTTTCTTTCTTTCTTTCTTTCTTTCTTTCTTTCTTTCTTTCTTTCTTTCTTTCTTTCCCCCTTCCTCCTCTTTTCTCGGGGACCTGCCCGCCGTGGCCTGGCCGGGTCATTACGGGAGAATAGACAGTGTTTGATATGTTATGACATGAACACTCAATTAGATCACCGAGTTCAAACACCGCAGTCAGCCGTTCCGATGCCAAGCTGCCCCTCAGAAGGGTCCAGCTCGGGGTCAGAGCCACTGACACATCACATCAGAATCACAAGAGAGAGCCTGACACGTCCAACCCCGCTCCCTCCTTAACCAGCACACACCCCCAACTCCTCTTAACAAATAAATCAAACCAAGTCCCACTGCCAGAAAACCAACAACGTCCATCAGATCTTTTACGCGCAAATCAAGCTGAAAATCAGCTGCGTAGCTAATGGGGGGGCGAAAGGGGCCCCCACGATGAAATACATTTATTTATTTAACCGTCATTCGTGGGCCACCTCCTCACATAAATACGCACACAGAGAGCTGGAGTTAAAATGAAAGCTGAACCTTTCAGGCTTGGTGTGCAACACCGCGGCTTTCGGTTCTGGCACCGGGTTGGAAAACTTTTGAATTTTATATATATACATATATATATATATATATATTTATATACACTGCTCAAAAAAAATAAAGGGAACACTCAAACAACACATCCTAGATCTGAATGAATGAAATATTCTCATTGAATACTTTGTCCTGTACAAAGTTGAATGTGCTGACAACAAAATCATTATTGATTGTCAATCAGTGTTGCTTCCTAAGTGGACAGTTTGATTTCACACAAGTTTGATGTACTTGGAGTTATATTGTGTTGTTTCAGTGTTCCCTTTATTTTTTTGAGCAGTATATATATATACATACATAAAAGTATTGACTCTCACATAGCATCAAGATGTTGGGATGTTTCTGCCGAAGACTTATTTCTTATTTCACCCTGAAAGATGAACTTCTGGCTTTGCATGTGTGTGTTTGTGTGTGTGCGTGCGTGTTTGTGTTGACCGAACTGTGTTTGCTCTCGCAAGCTGCTCCTATCACTTGGTTACACATGTACAACTGACTCAAAACACCTGCTGCTCACACCGACCCGTTCTGCGGTCTGCGCCCACCCCCCAAGTCCCTCCACCCCAAAGCCGGGGCCCCTCCGGACCCCCTTTGTTGGCACAAGCTGGCCTTCCACTGGGCACCATAATGGCAACAGATTGGACGTTTTAATAAGTGATGGCTGCGGTGTGGGGTGAGGGGGCTGGACTCTGCTTCAAGGTTTGTCAGAGGAGGAAAAGCGAAGGAAGCGACAAAAACGGAGACATGAACCTTTTCCACATGTGTGATGGGAGGCTGACAGCGACTTACAGCGTAGAGAGAGAGTCCACTATTACTTCACTGTAGTGTTCATTTAAAACCAATTAAACCTTGTTCTCTCTAAATAAAAAAAAGTTGAGAAATGAAAAGAATGCAGCCATAGCTTGATTCATAAAGAAAAAAATCAATATTTCACACGATCTGAGCGCGTAAATGTGCTTTTGTCTGCTTTCCACCGTGCGTAAAATCTGGATGGAGCTGAAGCCCGTGATTTAATACGTTTCAGAAGTTCTTCTTCTTCTTCTTCTTCTTGTTTGGTTTCTAGCATGCTCAGTGATGATACTATCAGATCGGTGGGCTGCGCGGACGCGCCGAACCGAATCCAGCCGGTTCGGTTAATCCCTCCGCAAAAACGGTTGTGGTTTTCACGGGAGTCAGAGGATTTAAATCGGGGTTAGTCGGCCCGAAAGAAAGGAGACGAGAAGCGACAAAGAATCGCCCGTTTGCACATGAACCGAAATAAACCTGAAGCCCTCGTGCACTGTCTAAAAATTCAAAAACATTCGACTAGATTTTGAGCGCGTAAAGCGCGTCCGTATTATTATTATTATTTTTTTCTGCTTCATCTGGAGTGTGCGTAAAAAGATCTTGACCCTACTCTAACCGGTTCCAAGAGGACGGTATACCAGAGCAGACCCGGGAAAAAAAGAGAGGAAAAAAAAAAAAAAAAAAAACCAACCTGTTCCTTTGTCCACAAAACTCGTTATCGTGTTGGCAGACTTTGATGAGCGGAAGAAGCTCGCGTTCAGTCCGAGCTTTTCCGCCGCCGAATACGTCCTGTATATGGAGAGCATGTACTCGTGCGGGACCACGGCGTCCCTCGGGACCTCTCCGTCTCTGCGGTGTCCCGCTGCGGGGTGCGAGGAGGCGATGATGTCTCTGAAGAGCCTGGGCGACCTTTGTCCGTGCGGATGAGAGGTCCGGGCTTCCCGGTTCCTCCTCGGCGCAGAGGGGGAGATGATAGCAGCAGACTGGAAACACGGTACATTCCCAAACAGAACGAGGAGCAGGCCCAGATGTACCGCAGCGAACCGAGATGCGTCCATGGCTAGATGATGATGATGATGATGAGTTCCTCTTTTTTTTTTTTCTTTTTTTTTTCCTCTCTTTGTAAACCTCCCTCTTGTTGGTGAAGCGCCTGGAGCCCCGGGGTTGGGAGACGATGTCGTGCGCGTCAGAGTCGGAGAGCGCCCACCTTTTGCGCTCTGAGGTCGCAGCAGAAGAAATGCGTTTTCCTCGCTCTGAACTCCACACAAGAGCGGAGAGACTGCTGGGCCTGAGAGAAACACGCCCACATGGTGGCTCAAATGCAGGGCTTCCTAAACAATCTTCATGTCACAGAGCTCCACGGAGCCGCGGCCGCAGCCGGCGGACCGCCAGAGGTGACACAGACAGGACGCGGAGGAGTAAACATGTCGGGCGTCATCGCGTCAACATGCAATCTAATCTCTTGCAAAAAAAGAACAGGAGAGGGGGGGGGACTCAAATAACGCGAGGAAACTAATTCTTATTCCAAAACCGAACTTGTCCTTTCTGAGCTCTAAACTGAAAGCACATGTCTTATCAGCAGAGGCATGTCTGCAATCCTGCAGAACCAAAGTGCAAGTCCGCGCAGAATCCAGACTTATCGCAAAGTCTCCCAATTCCAACCTCATCTGATCTGATAAGATTACTTTTTTCTTTTTACACGCAAATACAGACTGAGGTTCACCATGAAGGGGAGATGCTTCTGAAGCGCAAAAGTGTCTTGGCATTTCAGTTTGTTTACTCGCTGGTAGAAATGGTCGAATGCGTTAAAAAGAAAAGAAAAGAAAACAACAATAAACCAAACCAACAATAAAAAAAAAAAGTATATATATATATATAAAAACCTAATCCCAGGTCAGCCAGAATTTATTTTCCCTCAACACATTAACAAACTCTGCAGAGAGTTTGTTAATGTGTTAACAAAACACTTTTAGGCTTAAAAATATCTGTATAAATGTATCAATCACACATCGAAGGACTCTGGCGACATCTAGTGGTTGACATAATCTATTACAAGAAGACGCTGGACTCACGATTGAAGCCAAACGGTGCGTTCATGTGATCTGGGGAAGTTCCACGATTTTGAGCTTTTCTGAAGCGACCTTATGGAACATATGACAATATATTATATTTATTACACTGTGATGCTTATGGAATATGTATGACGCATCACAAGGCCTCTGAAAGTTTAGCAGTTCTGTTACAGCCATTCATTTGATCACTACCAGTCAGCATTTAGTCTACAATACTGTTGCTGAAATCAGATATGACGTATCCAAGTGCAGTAAATCAGTCCATGTGCGTGCTGCTTACCTCCACTCCCCCCATAGTGATTCTTTGCTAGGATACAGCTTCTCCATGTTAGAAGAGACTGCTGTGAAAGCTGGGGCTAAGTTAGCATAGCAACCAATAATGTTGTATGAAGAGTTTTAATATAAAGGTGAGCTGTCTCTCTGCCATTAGCACATGTAGCATATATGTATATAAAAATATATTATATAGCAATGGAGAAAATGAATGAGCTCAGTTCAGCCAGTTTCAAAGCACAGATTCGACAGTCATACTCAATAATTAAGAATGTCTTGACGAATCTTGTCAGATTCATATCAAGTACCTCTTGAAAATAATAGCCTTTAAGTAGTTATTATGCATACGCTTTATTAAACTCACATTTAAAAGTTGACATTTTTTGACTGGTTAATAATCTAATTTTAAAGTCATGTTTTCATCATCTGTTAGAGGAAAATCATCACACTTAATAGAAATAAAGGATAACAAACATCCAGGTGTGTAATTAATCTACATAATGTGTTCAATCAGTGATAAAGTTCCTGAAATAAATTAACTTTTTATTTATATTCACATTTATTGACTATTGTCTGAATAGCCTAAAGTATTTAACAAGAATTTAACTTTTACAGTTAAAATTGACATGACATTTTTCATTGAGTCCAGGCATGAAAGGAAGTTAAATCCTAGTTTTACGGTAAAAGTACAAAAATGTTTCTGTTCAACAGACCAAAAACTGATCTGGTCTTAATCTAAATCTGACTTTAACTAAAGTCCCACAAAGGACTGGCAAACTGTTCAGTTATTATATGCTGCTACTTTTATTATGCTTTATTTTATTGCAATATGCTTTATATCAAAATACGGGGGAAAAACTCATTTACTCAAAAACGACCAGGAGAGGGCGACAAAACACACCAAAACTGAAAGAAAAACATTTACTGGTCTTGCAATGCAATCAATGAACCAAACGAAATCTCTCTTGCAAATGTTTTGGGCAGGAGTCACTTTCCAATGCTGCATGATAAGAGTAAACAACAGATCTCTTAAAGGGGCTATTCATAAACATACAGCAAAGAGGCTGAGATGGGGGGTTTTAGAAAATGAGGACAGGAAAAAAATAAGGTGAGATTAGACATAAAATATTTTGGCTGATGATCTGCTTAGTGCATCTAAGTTCAAATGTAAAAAAGAAATAATGTAATTGTTAGCTGTTGTTAAATGTTTTCCTTATGAGCAGAGCAAGCAATTAAGGCAAGACATGATATGTTTAAGAGGATCCTCCTCACTCACAATTCAAAACTGATCAAGCAGATAGCTTAGAGCCAGTTTGTAAATGTGACTGATGTGTGTCTAACATCTGGAAAAATACTCACTGTGTTCAAGCACAGCATTGCCCATGGGTGCTCTTAGCACTCTTTGGTGAGGACAGGGGCAGAGCTGTCCACTGACCACCCCATTGTGGTAAGTTGTGTACCTCATCTGTACAGACTAGTAGAACAATTTCACACTGATTTTGACTCAATAGGTCACATGACCTATAAGCTATTGAAGAGAAATATTAAATATAAACTAAAAAAAAAGGTAATAAAAATAAAAAATTAACTAAAATGGAATAAAAATGTGTGTGCCTCATATTTACAGTTTAGTACAACAATTACTGATTTCTAGTCATTAAACTAGAAATCCTTATGCAAGCAGTCTTCAATAGCTTCCACAATAAGGAAGCTATTGAAGAAAACATTATTTTGACTATATTTTCTTGGTTCCCTTGTGGGGAAATTTAGTTTTTAAGTTAGGGGTTAGTTCTGTGATGGATAGAGTTGGGATTAGGGTTATGGTAAAGGTCAGGATGTAGAAAATGAATGGACGTCGATGAAAAAATCTCCACAAGTCATCAAAACACGACTGTGTGTGTCTGTATGTGTGCGTGTGTGTGTATGTGTATGTGCTGCTTATTTCTCTGTTGGACAACTTGTACCCCGCTATGCAATAGCGAGGTCGAGCCACACTAACATTTTAATTTCTAACAGTTAGATGAGTCTTTGAGTCAATCGAACATAAAAAAAAAATAATAATAATTAAAAGATGCCTGAAGTTGAGGTTCTCAATCAGCTTCAGCACCATGGAGAGAACACGCGCTCTCACCTGACCTGTCTCTGCTCAACACGACAAAGCCTAAAACGCTTTGTGTGGATGTTAGTTGTGATGTCGTAACCCGAGTTTGTCAAAAATGCCATTCGGACGTCAGGACAATCAGTTCAGTTTGCGCAGCAAAGAAATGATCGAGCAAAGGTCCTACTGTTTCGAGAGGAAACCCGGTGAGAAAACTACAGCTAAAAATGTGAAACGATTCATCAGAACCATTTCCACTTGGCCTGTCATGTCGCGCCGAGTTTCCCCTCCTCTAACTCCCCATTTCGCTGGTTAAGTAACGCTGTTATGTAACACAGTCAGGCGCACTGAGCCCTCGTCATCATCATCATCACCATCTTCATCATCACCGCCCAGTCGGTTTGTGTCGACAGTTAGCGAGCGCTCAGCTCCCCCTCCAGTCTGCATCCGTCCGACAGAGCCGCAGCTGGCACCGACAGCATCAGCACCATCAGCAGCACCATCAGCAGCATCAGCAGCAGAAGAGCAACAAGCCCATTTTGTGCATCATCAGCTGAGTGGGGGGGAAAAAAACCCAACAACATCCGCTTCAAACATTCCGGTAGGCGTTTCAGGTCATTTTCGCTCCGTGAAGAAGAAAATCAAACTAACATGCGTCATTAAGTGAAAATGTTTTGCAGTATCTCGGTCGAGGCTGAAGTTGTTCTGGGGCATTTTTTTTTTTCTGAATGCGTCTCTGAGCACCAAGAAAAAAAAAAAAAAACTATCTCTGTGGGGAGTGTCTGGCGAAACGGAGCAAAACAAAAAATATATTCTTTTAGACCTCCCCCAAAAATTCTGCCACTTTTTCTTTTCTTTTCCTTTTTTTATTTTTAAATCGAGATATTTATTGTAAAAGCAATCAGGGTTGTGAGAAGACGACATGACACTCTCTGAGAGGGATGAGTGTGGGGCGGTAAACAAAGGGCGCCGTGTAAACACATTTGAGTCCACGCAGTTCTTTTTCTGTCTGATGATGACTCACCTCATCCTGCGAACCATGACATTTTTTTAGGCTGGGTGTTGCGCTGCTGGCCGCCTCTGACTCTGAGAGGTTTTGGGGACAAGCTGTACCAAAAAGAAAATTGGGGGGAATTGCTGGCTGTGGTTACAGTGTAAACAAAAGCCCTCTTGCCTCTGCCTCATGTTTGATTGGTTTCAGAAGAGTTGAAGTGATGTGTGGCGAGAGTCGATGAGCTGAGGGGATCCGATTATTATGTTCTTTTTTTCTCTTTTGCTGTGATTTAGATCAGTTGTTCCATCTGAAATGATGCGCCACCATGCAAGGTGCGCAGTGGGTCACAAGGTCACTGTTGAAACGGGGTAAACAGCTCCACTTTGGTCAGCGGGAGAGATAGCTGTTATAAAACACGCTTTGGGATGGATTACGGGAATTAATGCAGACGCCCACTCCATGCCGTTTGGAAAGGACACCAGCCAGATGAGGCTTAAAGAGTTACAGCCACACCAACAGCTTTTAAAGAAGTCGGATTTTTCTGGATTGTCTGCTTAGGAAAATTTGTGATGAGGGATTATTCGTTCCACTTCCACCTCCCATTCAAAACATTCCGATTTGGGCACTGAATTGAATTTGCCATTGCAACGTCAAAGTACGCAGTAATTTGATGTTGAAATGAGTTGAATTGAGTTTCACCTACACACGTAATCTACACTTTGGTGGTTAAAATGCTAAAATCTCAGAGAGATTTTGAGGACGAGATGGTTGAAAAGAAGAAGAAACAAAAGACTGAGCAAAGTTTGCAACCAGTTTAATCAGGATAACATTCACAGTGGAGGAGTTTCATCTTCCTAATGTTATTTTGTCTCTTCTTGTTTCTTTCATGCATGTTTGAGAAATCCTTTAATCTCCCATGGCAACCATTCAGCTGTGCAAAACGCCTGGGTGGACCTAGCAATGCCTTTCAGACGCAGCTGCTCATCGGAGGTGCAGTTTCAGTTTCAGCTCCTTCAGACTAGCCAGTAGCAATTAGCAAACACCTGGTGAAACTGCGCATCTGCTGAGCTCATTGTAGGAACTACTCCTGAAGTGAAGTGGTGATAAAAACGTTGCTAAAGGGTTGATAGAGGAGCCATGTTTTGATGAATTCTTGAAGACGGGGTTTCAAGAGGCTTGAGTTTTTTAAAGCGACAGGGATCCAATTTCAAGACGTCAAGTTAGAAAATCAAATTTCTTTTAAGTCATATTTGATATGGCATTTGTGTAACAACTGAAGGTAACAGTTATTTTGTTGTGCTATGAAATTACACTATGTGCATGGAAAATATATAATACTGCCGCTTTAATAGTTAATATTTCTGTGATGCCCTGCATCTACTGGTGTGGTTCTAAAAATTCATATAAATATGGTTTTACACCAATGCTAATACAACCATTACATAATTGTTAAAAATTACTATCATTATTAAGTATGTAAGAAGCACCTCTCTATTATACTTCCGTAAAACTATTCATTTTTATATATTCTTAAGGAAGAACAGCCTCTCAGGATGAAATCACTGTGCAGAAATGTAGATTCAGCTGCTCCACTCTTACTTGATTCGTTCATTCATCTCTGTTGCTAAGTGTGTTGCTAGGGCAAGGCGGTTGTTGTTCAGCATTGGTACTTATAATCTCATTCTGCCGAGTTGCCACGCTGCAGGATGCTTCTCCAGAATAGGAGGTGTGGGGCCTCACAAGTGATTTAAGCCGCCTAAATCGGTTTCTAAAAATGAGCTGAGCTCGGACTCCCCAGGCACCCTGACTCGTTTTAGCAATCATCTTTGGTCCTCCGTGATTTGGGGAAAAAAAGGATCATTTTGAATCATTCTGGGTTACCTAGAATGGAATACAAAGATGATAATTTTAGAACATTGTCACGTCTAACGTCAATGGTGGATTTAAAAAAAAAGACAATGAAAAAAAAACATTTAAATCAGTTGATACCTTTTCAAAATGTACAATCTTCCTCTTCAGAGGTAAATGAGGTCATTCCTTACAGAAAAAAGTAGGAAAAATATAAATGCACTTATGCAACTCATCCCACTTACACAACCGACAAGACAGAGGAAGTGAAGCGACTGTAAAAGGTTTATCCAAGCACGAATAAAGGTCTGAATTATTTATTTCCATGGCATCAATAAAAAAAATGCTTCAATATTGTGTATAACGTGCAACAACAAAAGCCAAGTTTTACTGTTGCACAAGTCCTTTCCCTATCTGCAAACTCCATCACAGTGTGTGTGTGATTGAATCCTGTTTACTTTTGAAAGAAGTTTTCAAGTTTATTGAGAGAGTTGAAATCAAATAGTAGATTCCTTACCAAAGTGTTAATTTTTCTTACATTGTAACCACAAACTGGAGCGTATTTTGTTGGGATTTAATGTGACAGATCAGCACAAAGTTTATAATTGTGAAGCAGAAGTGAAATTATAAGTTGGTTTTTGCAGCAAAAAATCTGTAAGTACAGATGTCATTATTCTGTTTACAGCAGCTTTGCATTTTTATGCAACATTTTTATGTTTGGCCCAATATATTTATCAAAATAGCTCAGTGAGACAAATCTCAGTAGAAACTGTCCAATGGATATAGGTCCAAACTTTGATTAGGCCATTGTAAAACATAAATGTCATTTATGGATCGATTCCTCTGGGTTTCCAAGAGACAGATAAATAAAAATGCATGCCACACTTTTCAGGTTTTGGAACAAAATTTTTAAAATATGTTCATTTCCTTTCACTTAACAACTTTGCACAGTTTTGTGTTAACCTGTCACATAAATCCTTCAGGAAACATGTTGAAGTTTGTGGTCATGATTCTTTTTCTGTAAATTCATTTCTCCTTACCTCAGAGTAAAACTCAGCACAATAATTTCCGAATTATTCAACAATCTGGACAAAATAAAGTATGGCATCTCTACATTTTTCGTTTTTCACCTCATTCAACTGGGGCCAGAAACAAAAAAAAATAATTAAATAAAAAAAAGATACAAATATTAGATTGGATTTTTATGTGTCTGTCCAGGTCAGGAATTTATGTGCCATCTGTACCAGGCAGGCTCTGTGTTTGTGTGTGTTTCTAAATGTGTGTGTACGGGTGTGTGTGTGTGTACGGGTGTGTGTGTGTGTGTGTGTGTGTGTGTGTGTGTGTGTTGAGGGTGGGATTTAATGGCGTAACAGAGTTCAGACAGAGGACTCTTGTATTTGAGCAGTCTCAGTGCCACGTCAAAATGCTGCCACGGACATGTTTGGTACCAAAAGTAAATCTCTGGATTTTTGCTTTCCCTTCCTCTCACAGGGAATAACGCTGCAATGGGACCATTCCAAGAATATGAGGTGAGTCTTCTCTTCTCGCTTTTGAGTGTTTTGATGAGAGCTTTGACAATAATAAGGTATAATAAGGCTGTATGAGGCAGTGTAAATGATAAGTATAACTATGGGAGTCACATAAACTACAAAAACCCCTTGAGCCATTTCACATTTTGTCTCATGACAGGCATAAATATCTAAATTACTGTGTGTGGATACGTTAGGGATGAAGTATAAAATAATATTCCAGTGTTTAACTGTTCAATCATCACCTGAAGCCAGAAATAGTTCTTCACAAGAAACATCTAAACCGATACACTGAAGAAAGAAAACAGTTGATTTAACTTAAATTTATTGCGCTAATGGGCCACAAGCAATCAAATGAAGTTTGTCCAAGTGAATTTACTGAGGCTATTAAGCTGTCACGTTAAACAAACATGAATAATGTTAGTTTGATTAACTTTATCTGACAGAAACAAGGCCCTCAGTGTACAGTAATGAATGATTTAAATCAAGTGAAAGTCTGGATTCAAATACAATCGAGAATCTGTGGAAAGAGTTGAAAAATAAAAGAAAGGGCAAAAAGTTTTAGGGTTATGAACAGTTTGGAATAGGGTTGGGATTTTATCGTATCGTTTAGGATTTATTGCGATAAATTTCTTCTCATGATAAGAATTGATTTATCTTGTCACAACACATCTCAATTAATGATGTTTGAAAAATAAACAACCTAAACTGACCATATTTGTGGGTTTGGTGGTTTCACTATCATTTCCTCTGTTCGATGAGAGCTTCAAAAATACCAACACATTTGAAAGTATCGTTAAATGTGGTCGCTGTGTGCAGTTTAGTGATACACATCACACTTCTTTATGTTACGTGTGTCCTGAAGAAGCATGTAATAAATGTTTTTCAAATGTTGTTTGTTGGTCGCAGCCATATGGTTGATTGAAAAAGAAGGCGTAAATAGTTACTGTCTCTTTTATCGTTATCACGATAGTACCGGAAAATATCGTGATAAAACTTTTAAGTTTATCACAACATCACCCAGGCCTAGTTATTTTCAAAAGAATGCTTTAATCTAAATTCTTTTATTTTGACTTCTTTTGCTGACAAATGTTTGCGACAGGAAAAGAAGTCACCCGAGAAAGGAAGCCCCCGCAGCCGCATCCCACGTTTGGTCCTCCATCCTTTCCGGCCGAAGGACAAAGGCTCGCCTCTGTCTGACTCCCTGCTGTCCGAGGAGGAGGGGAAGGACTGCGACATGAGCTCGGATCACTCCAAGAGAACCATCAGCACCAACAGCTTTTGCTCCGGTAAGATGAACCTCAGGATCAGCCAAAGATTAGCGGTTCTCACAGTAACATGTCGTTGCATAATACATATTGTGAGGACTTTACATCCTGAATTAAACATAGAAACCTCAGATGCTTTAATCAGTTATGTCAGGTGTCAAATTGCGTTACGCATCTTCTGCTGTCTGATTGAATTTGTATAGTGGATTATGCAACCTTAAAAAAAAAAAACACAGACCTGGCCAACGTAATTTTTTTAAAATGTTGACTCAAATGTAAACCTGGGGAGTTGAGGAGCAAACCGGAGAGTGTCTGTGTGTGACAAGCTGCGTTTCCATTGAAAATGTGTGAATTGAAATTGCAACCAATACGAAAAAAATTTCTCTAATGGAAAAAAAACGGCAATTTCAGGAAAAAACCCAACTCACTAAAATGTTTTTTTTTGCGTTATGATGAGGAACTTTTCCAGTGAAACAGTTGTATTTCCGTACAACGGAAACGCTTGTTTCACATCACGGGACCAACAACCGGATCTTACTGCTGACAAAAAAAACGACGAAGAAAACGACAGGAAGTAGTAAGAGGACGATGGTTTGGTTTTGTTGATTTTCTTGGAGATGTCAGCGTCTCAGGAAGTGGCTGAGTTACGAATATTTTACATGTAACTGTTTACATCCATCGCTGCCACAACTTTGCAGGACTTCTCGCGTGAGCGTGTTTCGTTTCTTATTTTTTCATGGAAACTCCGCAAATGCGAAATCTTTCTTTTTTCGACATAAGCGTAACACCGACTGACGTCTGCGCACATCGGCGATGGAAACGCAGCTGCTGACTGCTTGTGTTGGCTGCGTGCTCTGCCCCGCATGTTCCTGGCATGTTCTGTGTGCCTGTCCACAATAGATGACACCGGCTGCCCCACTAGTCAGTCTGTGTCCCCCTCCAAAACTCCGCCAGGCTCTGAGCGGAGTGCCCACGTGTCCCCGACGCTGCCCGAGCGCAAAGCCAAAGCGAAGAGGGTGAGGGTGGTGGCCGACGGCGGCGGGGAGGCCCGCGGCGCGCCCAGGCACAGGAGGGAGATGGGGTCAACCCCGAGAGCCCGAGGTAAGGAAGAAGATGTCACAAAATGTAGTTTCTTTATTTAACAAAAATTTTAAAAATCATAGAATAGAAATTTCCCCCCCCAGATGTATCATAATAAACACTTATTTATTTCTTTATGTCATTCATTTACAGTTCAAAATGAACAGTTACAAGAAAAAAACTCTTGGAAAAGTCATTCAAAAGTGACATATTATCTAATGAAGCAGCACTGCTGAGTCAGTACACATCATTATGCCTTAATAGAACGTCATGATCTATCATTTTCTTAAAAGTGTAAAAAGAAATAACATAAAAGCAAATAAATAAATCCCCTCTCTTTGGTTTCTTTAGACAGATTTGTTCCGTTAGATTTTTTTTTTTTCCTCCACAGGCTTTTGTCTGACAACAACACAAACCAAAGTACTGTAGCAGCGTTAGTCTCATGTCGCAATCCCAACCACATAGCAAACACCGGCAGGGTTAAAGTCTATCTCTGAAAAGAGACCAGAGCGCATTTTAAAGACTGAGCAGAAACAGTTTTCCCCTTTTACCCCCAAATGAAATTTCCTGCCCTTTTAATCTCAGCATAAAAGAGGAAAATGGGGGAGGAAAAAAAAAGAAGTGCCTGATCGTGACTCAGAGGCAGGAAGAAAGTTGATTGGTTGCAGGAAAAGTTTAGGCGCTCAGCCAATTAGTCTGATTAGTAGGAGGTTACTTCATGGAGGTTAATGTGGACAGAGCCTCAGTTGACTCACAAAGTGGTGAAGGGTCACAATCATCAAGTTTGAGTCACGTTTTGTTTTCACAGCCGTCACTAGTCACGTTACGATGGTGTCGTTTGATGGGAAGAGATGTTTCTCAGGTAGGACATTGATTGTTCTGTTATCTCAGATCTTTATTTTAGCGATGATGAATCTTAACATTCCATCTGATCTTTGGAATTGGGATGTAGTTTGGCAAACGCTGCAAAAACACAAACTCTTCCCAAGTGTTTTTATATCGCAAAAGTCTCGGTGGACTTTTAAGTAACTTACAAGTTACTTTTCAGCCACGTATAGAAATGTTTTTAAGTCAATAATTCCTTTGTATTTGTGAAACGTTGCTTATTTTACGATGGGGAAGTATCTTGTTATAAGGGAGACGATGGAACAAGTCCTGTTTCTAATCAATACTAAGGAAACTGGATGGAGATTACTTGGTAAGCTTTTGTTTTTGCAGTAAATGCATCACTCAATGACTTGATTCAATCAGCTGACTTAGAGCAGCTGATTGCACCTTTTAGCAGCTGCAATCAGCTGAAAGTGACTGCATTGTTTTGTAATGGAACTCTATGTAAAGTGATGCTGATCTAATTATCAGGTTGGCTTGTACTGGATCTTGGGATGATTTTAAATTCAATTTGAACCTGACTTTATAAAACTGGACTCAAATTGGACGTATCCAGAAAAGTGGAACGTTGCATCGCTTGTGATTTCTTGTGAATTGTTTACAAATGTTAGCTGACAGCTTGCTAATTAAACATGGTTTTGAATCATGGCCTTTGGTTCTTTTCCAAATAGGTGATGTATCAAGTGAGAAAATTTCAATCTTGATTTGGAAAAAAAAAAAAAAGTAGCTTAATTGGAAATCAGTGTTTTGTTTTTATTTTATTTATTTACTTTTTACACAGAAAATGAAATGTTCCAGTTTGAATTTGAAGTCGATGATCCAAGTTGGAAATTGTGCCACCGTCTTAGAAACGTCTGGAGAAGGAAACGAGTGAACTTGGCAGTCTTCTAACTTTTGCTAAGAAATCCCCCTGTTTTCTGTCACAGAGTAGCATAAAGAATCTTCTCTCATGTTTTCAAAATCTTTAAACTCTGCTTGCAAGCTAACACCTCACCAGCTCCCCCTGCAGGCAGTGAAGCAGATTTCAGTTCCTCCAGCAGCACAGGCAGCCTGAAGACCAAGGAGATCCTCACATCGAGTTCGGTTGGGAAGAAAGTTTCTTCTCGCTGGTATGTGGACTGGATCCCATTGTATCATTCTGATAGCCGGAGGAAGTTACCAGTTTTTAACTTTTTTTTTTTCTTTTTTTTCTCCAAACTCCGCTGAAGTCGTGGCCCTCACATCAGAACGCTCCCGGTTTTCAAACCAGCTGGGGTTTCGCCTTCGAAGCATGACCCTGAACTTTACGCCCCCTACAGGACTCCCCCCAGAGCTGCACCTTCAACTCTCAGCAGCAGCTGCAACTCCAGTCCCTCTTCTAGGTACTACTAGTCCTTCATATTGCATGTTGAAATCGTATTGCATGTTTAAATTGCCGATGCGAAATAATAGGTTCTGGTTGCAATTTATGCTGTCAAGATGATGACCTGGTGAAATTAATATCTTAACATTTATCAGAAGTCTTTCTCTGAGGGCGAGAAAAAGACGGATTTGGGGATTTGAGGTTTTAACTAAACGGGCACAATGGTTGAAAATCAGTCAGTCAGTGAGTGGGTGGTGGGATTAAAACCAGTCTGTCATTTCCTCCCTTTCAGATGTCTGGGATTATATTTGATATAGTCTGACTGGGATTAGTGAGCACTTTGTAGTGCAAATGTGAAAGCAGGCACTCGGCTGACTCAGGCCCGATCCAGATCTGAATGTTGTTGTTTTTTTACGTCATTGATTTTTATTTTTTAACTTGGTACTTTAAGCTGCTCAGTACATGGACACAAAAATAACCTGAAAATATCTTAAATGGAACTGTTCGTCTCGAAGCCTTTTCGGGGTTTTGTTCAAACGTCTGCTTCCCCATCTCGCACTCGCAGCTAAATCCTAAACTGCTGCCACTTTAAAACCTTTTCTTTGTGCTTTTTTTTTTTTTTTTGGTCTGCCTGTATGGCTACGTGTCATGTGACATCCTTTTCTCCCCAGTGTTGCCTTCTCCTTGGCTGTTCTATTTCTGGCAGGAGAGCAGAGCATTTGCATCAAAGCCTCAAGTATTCCAGGTTGCTAGGATATTGCCAGAGAGCGAGGCTTTCATGCTGCTTTGTCCAACTCCACAAAAGAAAAAAGATGAACGGAAACATAAATCCATGAATCTTTCTCCCTTAAATAAATGTGCATGTCATAAAGCGCTCAGAGGACGTTAGATTTTTATATATAAATATTTAGACAAATGAAGGCGTTTGTGCTTATAAGACGAGACTCTCGGCAATCCTGTGTCAAACAGTAATTCCAGGCTTCAGGGAGCATCTGCTCTGACAGGACTCAGACTAATTACCTTTACCGCAGAATCACTTTGCATATTAATCATCAGTGTTGTTAGTTTTTTTTTTATGCTGCTGCTTTAAAATGTCTCAATGAAGACGGATGGGTGTTTGTTCCAGAAGAGGTAAATGTTCTGTTTCACCACCGTCGTCGTCTCTGTGCTCGACAGAAGAGTGAGCTTGGGCCGCTACCGCTCCTGCGGAGACAACCACGGCGTCAGGCCCCCGAACCCTGAGCAGTACCTGACCCCGCTGCAGCAGAAGGAAGTGGCCATCAGACACCTGAAGACCAAGCTGATGGAGTCGGAGAACAAAGTCCACGACAGGTTGTACAGCACCCACTGCTGAAACGTACAAACTGGCCGAAGTTGGCTTTACAAGCAAATACATGCTACATGTGGTTTGTCTAATTGTGGGTTAAAGTTTTTCCATTTGTTATGAGTAAATGACAACATAACTAGCATTAAAGCTAATGCTTTCAAAGTACATGTCTGTTGGTTAAAATACACCAGGTTTTACTCCATCTTGATACTAAGGGACAAACCACTCATTTTTTGCATGCATGAAGCCATAGAAAACTTTAGGGTAAATCTGATTTTATCTTGTCTGACTGAACCCTCTTTTTAATTAAAAAAAAAAGCCCCACCATGCATGCACATAGAAAAAGTGGATCCATTTACAATATTTAAAATTAAAAAGTGACTTCTTGTAGCAATTGAACAAGCTGACATTCAGAACTGCACCTGGTTGTTTTGCATGAGGCACACAATTAAATATTCCACTATTTTTATACATTGGATTTGACTACTTTGGCATTTCAGCAAGAAATTTGGATTTGCAAAAGTTTCAGTTCAGAAGATAATCGGTTCCCTTGCTTTGATTCCTTCAGACTTGGTTCGGTGGATCATCATTCAGGCATTGGCTCAAACTTTTAGGACTGAACAAAATGTTCCCTCTGAGCCGCATCCCACATGGGAAACCTAATCTGTCTGGTTGAAAATGATTCAAGATCTGTTCAGTTGCTGTTTTTATTACGAAAGTTTTATATTGCACCAATATTGGAAAAAAAATCCACATTGACACATTTGCCTTTTCCCCCCCACTACATAGGAACACAATTCAACTCACACGAGACTAAGTTTATTCATGTGAGAAGTCATGGAAAATCAAACCATGCTGTCAAACTCAAACTACCTCCTTTTGCCATTGTAGTTGTAACATTTGGTTGTTGATCACATGACCTGTGTGATCAACTATGATCATGCAAAATGAGCGTTTTGTTGCAGTTTTGAAACACAGATTTCAATCAAATGCGAGTTTTGCTTTGTTTTGTTTTTTCAATTGGCATGTTTCAGTTAAGCAAATGTGTTTTTGTAGTTCCAATATGCACAACTGTATGGGTAATGAAAACAAAGATGGTGTCTTAAGTCAACAAATCGACTTTACATGTCCCAACCTGCTTATCTTTGGTTGGCATCTGGCAACAAATGTCAATTAATAATTGATCCTTATACTTGTAATGTTGGTGAAAAGGAACTGTCTCTTGCCATTCGTTCCAAAATAGTTAGATAACCACTTTAGAAGAAGCAGTGGTGACATAATACCGCCGAGTAGGAGCTCAATCCAAGCATCTACTCGGTAGAAATAAATTAGGAATGAGATTTTGCATAAGAAAAACATTCTGGATGTCTTGTGGAAGTCCTGTCCTGTATATGGTGTGCTGCGTACAAAATGTATCATTTCTGACGGCGTGCTTTCTAATTCACCAGAGAGAACGAGATCCAAGAGCTCAAGTCCCAGCTTTGCAGAATGAGGGAAGACTGGATTGAAGAAGAATGCCACAGAGTGGAGGCTCAGCTGTCCCTCAAAGAGGCCCGCAAAGAGATCAGGCAGCTGCGTCAGGTGGTGGAGACCATGAAGAACAGCCTGATGGAGAAAGACAAGGGAATACAGAAGTACTTCATTGATATCAACATCCAAAACAGGAAGCTGGAGTCCCTGCTGCACAGCATGGAGCTGGCCCAAAGTGGCTCTGCCCTCCAAGATGAAGGTGCCTTGGACTTCATGTGCGACGGTCCTGAAGGGGGCGATAAGAAGCTGATGGGTGAGGAGGAAGGAGGGCTGGAGATGGGGAATCCGGGAGTTGAGGCGATGGCAGACAGTGGGCTGCTGGTGAACGATGAGATGGCCAACAGAGAGGACATCTTTGAGCAGGTCTTCTTGTCTACTGCAGTGGATTTCAGCCAGGACTCCAGTTGCAGGCAAGGGCTCCCGATGGAGACAGACGCCGGGCGATCGGCGCCGTCAGAAGACGGACGGTTGGCGAACGAATCTTCTCCACCATCTCAACCAAATGCACTTTTGTCCACAGTCACTATCTCTTCAAACGCACCTTACCACCAAAACACAGATGACAAAGAAGTTCAGACCGACTTTCCGTCCATATCGGCAGACCTGCAGGCTCTACTACTTCAGCTGCTGAAGCTCCACGGATCATCACTAGGGGATGCAGCTCCTCCCAGCGGTGCCCTGGAACTCCCAAAGCTACCCACATCCACGGTGGATGAATCCAGCATGTCTGCTGATTCCGGTTGTTCAGACAATACGAAGAGCAGCCAGTTCATGGAGGAGCTGGACTTCACCGCCCAGGAAGAGCAACCTCTCGAATCAACGAGACAAGAACTGGTGGACAAGCGTTACTGGAGCAACAGCTTCCTGGTTGATCTGGTGGCGGTGGCAGCCCCCGTGCTGCCCACTGTGGCCTGGCTGTACTCCAGGCACGGTGTGGACGGAAACCCTCCGGTCTACAACATTGGGGCCCTGATAAGGGGCTGTTGCATCATGGGATTGCACTCGCTGCGCCGCGTCGCCCGTAGACCAGACGCGTAATCGCTTTAAACATGCATGCTCACGCCTAACTTTGAACTAGAAGCACTTTGCAAAAGAGTATCTTGGGAACGTTTATTTTTTGTTGTTGTTGTTCAACACTTGATGAGATTATTGCAGCTGCTTTGGTTTCAGCACTGGTATTTTTGCATTGTACAGTTACCATAAATGGAAGCTTGATGGTGACCAAACAGTATTTATTCTTTATTTATATATTTATTTATATTTAATAAGCATATCATCTGAGTAGATGGTTATGTCCTGTGATATCTTTTAGTTTTTTTTTTTTTTTTTATTTAAGATCTCAAGGAAATGGAAGTGATGCTAATTCGTAATGTTTTGTGTTGCCGTTCATAAAGAAACCTTAAACCTTCAGCCAAAGCTTTAACGTGAGTTCACCGTTTTTTTCTGTGAAGTCCCCTCACTTGACCCGTTCCCCTTCGGAGTGGAGCTTTACGCTGTACAGCTTGTGTATTGTTCATACAAGGCTTGTTCTGTGCCTGAGCAAAGTGCAATGTTGTCGGCCCACATCAAATGTCATTGTAACTTTATTAATAAAGCATGATAATTCTGAGCATGTTCAGACTCCAAATGTTTTAATCTCGCGGCGACCAGAAAGCCGTAAGCTGTTAAGTCTGGCTTATGTAAAAGGCTTGTCGGAAAATCCATCGGTTCTGAAGTTTCTTCAGCCGACGGAGTTCTTTTCATGAATAAATGCAAACTCTGACTGGTAGGGTAATGTCTCCAGCCTCCCAAAAGCTTCCAAGCCGTCTTGGATAAAAGCCTCTGCCTCAGACATCCCCAGGGTGATGGAGCTGACAGCACTGAGTACTTTAGATCCACTACTTGAAATTCTTTCACCATAAAATACTGCTGCTGCTGCTGCTGCTGCAGATGGGACTAAGCCCATCTGTAAAAGCCACCAATGATCCATTTTGCAGCCTTAGTGAGTGGGAATTGAGCTAAAAATAAAACCATCCAAGTCTTTCTTTTGACTCCACTTCCACTCTGCCATCTGGTAATGTAGTTGCATAACTGATTCTCATTTAAATCGGCGCTAAATGAATCATGAAAATTCTCAACACTTACTGCCTCTCTGCTCATGACGAGCGGATTTCTTTTTTTGAAAGTGGGTCAGTTTCCCAACTGGCTGGCAGTGTCCCCCAGGTGGACGGCTGTGATATTATTGTAATGCGGATCAAATGAAACGTCCTCTGAATGTAGGCCACATCTTGCAGGATGTTCTGGTGACGTTGGAGTCCACAGTTTAGGAGTTTGACAAAGGCCTGCTTGCATGTGGTCACGCTCATGTTTTCCAAACGGGCTGCGCAGTCGGTAGAAATCCACACTTGCTGTCTTTCTGCGTAAAGTTTGCAGCTTAAAGTCTGTGTTTTGAGGCAAAAAGTAGTCCATGCTGACGATCAAATATAGAGTCTAAAACTATAGATGGTTCCCTAAGTGTACATTTGGGTTTAACAACAAATTGACTCCTGGAGCAAAAGTTTTTGAGTTGTTTGGACACCAGAACCGATGAGATGTTTGGTGTAAATCAAAAGCAGCATTTAAGAAAAAGAACCTCATCTGAGCTGTGAATAAATTTGGTGAAAGTGTCACAGTCTGGGGAGGCTTGGCTGTAGCGGGACCCGATCGGGTCCATAAAAGTTCAGATTTAGATTTTGTTGAGATTATCCGGGACGACTTAAGGCTTATGCAAAAAGTCATTAAATAATGTATTATTTTGATTCTGCTTTTTAAAAGACGTGGATGATAGTCAGCCATCACTGCGCCTCTTCTCATCTTTAACCTTTGCATTGTAAAACAGCTCCACCTAGAGGAACACATGTAACATGACAACCTATCGCACAATGGGCTGCTCCTATTAGCTTCATAATAAATTATTCAAAGAAGATACATGTGAGGGTCAGAGACAGTAAAATAAATTCCCATGAAAACCTTGAACTTTTAAGTAGCAGACAGTGGAAAGTGCTGCTTCATGCCGGTTGTTGTATTAAAATAAATTTGTTTAGAAGGAAGAAACTCCTAATTTATTCTCAAGGCCATTAGAATCATGCAGCCTATAAATCTAACGATGCAATTCTTTTAGGGTTATTTAAAGTTATGTTTAAAGGGAAAATAGCAGAGGTGCACAAATAACTAAGAAAGTGAGTATCGATCCAATCCAATCCTTATAACTTTTGCTTCCATGTTCATATTAGAAACTCTGCACATCTGATCCAAGTCCAAACATGAGAAAAATTATAACATTCGTTTTAACTCTAAACATAATTTGAACTCCTGGCTCAAACTCTAGGCATTAGGGCCAAACGTGGCGTGTCAGAAGTTGAAGTTGTGAGCTTATCTCAAGTTGCGGGCTTAGGTATTATTTCACAAGTCAAAAATAATTTTTGTACCAAATTACATCAGTGCAAAAAGATGCTAAAATAAATATGATTTGATCTTAATCAGACCAAATCAGTCCGGAAATCTTGATGTTTCCCAAAGAGAAAGACTGAAAAGCACTTTGAAACCACCAGTGGAGTGCCACGCAGTCGCTGCAGTACCACACAAAACCGCAGAGAGGCAGTGTTGCTCAAGTGTTGCTCAAGCTTAAAATAAAGCAGGTTTGAACTTTCCCTTGGTTCTCATTATGAGGGTATTAATTTACTCCTTCACTGTCACTAATTCACACGAGCTTGTTAGCTGTTTGTTTGCTGCAAACTGACATGGTTTAATCCTAAAAAATAATTATAACAAAAAAAAAGAAAAAAAAGAGGCAGCTTTTGTCTCCACATGTCGCCAGGTAGTCTGACACGGCTTTCGGTTCTAATGTGGGGAAACAAAGAGGAGCAATTTGTCTGAGGGATGACTAATCCTGGCTTGTACTGCATGTAATTAGTCGCTTGTGCAGAGCGAACACGCCGTGTGACGCTGTTTGTTTTGAAGTGCCACAGATAATGTATTATATTCGCTTCGCTTCCGAAGGCACAGGTACCCCGTCTCCTTCACAAGCACCTCTCAGAGCAGAGGCCCGGCTCCTCAGAGCCGTGGGCAAACATGCTCAGCCTGAATGCCAGAGAAAGAACAACAGCCTCTAATGCTCTCAGGGTTCTGCTCTCCACCTTCAAGCTGCGTGCGTGTTTGTGCACAAGTGTGCTTGTTATTTATTTATCTATCTATTTATTAGATGCATATTGTATTATTGCATTTACTGCTATAGTTTTGATACTAGTCGTTACAGATTGGATATCAGCAAAAACATAAAAAATACAAGGGAAGAATTTGAGAATACTTTTTTGTGGGTCTTGTTTCAAGTGCAAATATCTTGGCACACTTGAAATGAGACGAAACTAACTCGCAAGTAACTTTTCGGAAAGACATCGGAGTCAGTGATTCTTTAATATTGATTTCTAAAAGCAGCGGCAGTTTCACTAGCAGATTATTTCATTGAAAATATTATTCCCACCTCACCTGTGCAGTAATCTGCCAATGGAATTGCTGCCTCTTTTTATCGACATTAAGGAATCGTTTACTTAAAACAAGCAACTTTATCTTGCTGGGAAATTACTTGTAAGCTAGTTTCCACTTGCTTCAAGTGTACTAAAATATTTGCACTTGAAACTGGACACACACACACACAAAAATACTTGGTAATATTTCGTGTTTGACGTGAAGGTGTGGTCCTCCAACTCTGCAGATTTCAATTTTAATTGCAACTGCTTGCGACTACTTTTTTTTTTCTAACTCATAAGCAAAGCATTTACGTCCAGCGTCAGATGGTGAGATTTAGAAACGAGCCTCACGCAGAGAGCGAATCACCAAGATAGACATACAACTCGGCTTGTGGTCATGCCCCAAATACCTAAGACGCTCATGCAGCTAGCACATCATGGGCCTGTTTGGATGAAGTCACATGTGATCAAGATTATGCATTTTGCCTTCATATACATGTACCTCTCATATGTGACGTCACTTCTCCTGTAACCTGGGATGTTCATCCCTTGACACTGTAGACAATGATGAGTTTCATCTCTTTTGTTAACATTTTTTGCCTTTACACCCAGGCAGTTCTGTTTCTGGACCGGAGAACGTGGAGAGAAAGCATCCATACACAAGGGAACATGCAAACTCCACGCAGAAAAACCCGATTCAAACCGGGGAACTTCCTGCTGTACTTCAACGCTGCGCAGCCTATTATGGTAATCAATCTGCCATATTGTTTGCTCAAACTGATTCCTTTGTCACAGCCGAATATCCCCTCGTGTCTGCATGTGCTCTGAACAAACTTGGATATCATCTCAAACTGTCACTTCAGTGATGTTGGGACCCAGAGATGAAGGACGTTTGGGTTCCAGATTTGTATATCAGTCTCTTTATTGCGTATCAATAAAGAGACTGATATACAAAACTATAAATCCCAGAATGCACTGCATTAACTCCCCTTAAGCCCTACAAGAAGAAGAGGAGTTTCACTTGGGGAGTACAGGGCGTCTTCACCGCAGGGGAAAAACTCTCAAGAGGTTTTGAAGGAACCCTGGATCCAAGGTAAACATTCAGTCTACTGTTTGGGTAGTCAGTGACCGTGGCGTATTGAAAATGATTCAAAAGATACCAAAAATAATGACAGATTCCACAAAGGAGATGCTCTGATCCCACAGGTGAACTGAAATTGTTTGCCCGAAAATGTTTACTTTCCATTAGATCTGAGAGCACAAAGGATCAAGTAGAAGACACGTAAAGTCTGTGAACATATATGAACGCAGCACGAATGGCAAAGTAATATGAATAGTTGAAATGAGTCAGCAAACTGTCGGAGAGAAAGAGGTGTAGAGAGAGACAGGAAGAGATGAACTCTGCCGAGGCTTCCTTGAGTGACGCAAACCGTCTTTTGGTTCTAAACGCGAATGAAACGGAATCCTAAACAGACGGGAGGATTGAGAACGAGAAGAAAAAGCGGCACCAGAGAGAATCCGAGGACCATCATGCATGCCGAATGAAAAGGTTTCCCTGGCTTTAGCTCCGAGCGCCGCTCTCAGAAGATTCCGGCGCATCTTTGTCGCGAGGAGTCAGAAGTTTATTAATTCGGAACGAGTTCTCAAAATCTCACTCCAAGCTTTTTTCAAGACCTTCAACAAAAGGACCTTTTTTTTTTTTTTTTGCTTCCCTAGGGAGCATGTGGAGAAACCGTCCTTCCAGTTCTGCTCCGGTGCGCTCCGTTTCATCAATCGCTTTCATCGACCTCAGCTGTACGTCTGATTGCTGCCATCCCGGCTACGCATTACCAAACCCCATCAGGGTCACGTCTCGGCTGCAACTGGTCCAACGGCTGCAGAATAATTTTGGGAAAAGCAAAAAGGCCAGTTAAAAAGCTCTGCACGGCTTGCCTTCTTCAAAATTCTGGCTAAGAATAACTCTCCGTCTGTCAGCGTAGAATTTAGTTTGAGCTTCCTGTCTTGTTTAAGTGGGAAATGCCTCCTCCTGAATCGGTCTCGTGACACAGTGATGGATGCCTTACCTGCTCTCCCAGAGCCAACAGCCTCTTGATTGAGAGCAGGCTCGCATGACAGAGCAAACCCGACTGTCAAACGTGTGGAGAAGTAGTTAATTACCACCGAGGAGAAAAGGTGAAGGGCTTCACCAAGCAGCAGGGGGTCCTGTGTACCGATCCGACATGTTTGTGCCTCAACTTTGTTTAGCAGGAACTCTCTATCAGCTCAGAGAGGAGAGGGGAAGACTCGGCACAAGACAAAAAGAAAGAGTCCGGCAAAGAATTTTCTCCTTGAAGCGTCTCAGACACTCCTTATCTGCCCTCGCCTCTGTCCACAGTGGACGTAGCCTCCACCCATTAGCACACTTATCTCGGCTGGAGCAGCCTGGAGAGCCTAAACATGGCCGCAATCCAGTGTTTGTTTCGCAGGAGCCGATTCGGTTTGCCGCTGACGTTTTCCTCATCAGAAACAAGAAAACGTGCTGAAAACGAGTCAAACACGTCATTTATACCCTTCAGAATTTATGATTTGCTGAAATGTTCTGTTGCAGGCTGACAGAGGGTTCGTGCTGTAGCTCCCTTCGCTTTAGCACCACCTTGGTGAAAGAGTGAAATGCGTTCTGTCCGACTGCCCGCAGAGCTCACTTCCCCTGTTAGTACAGATCTTTAGATCATTAACATAAACATCGTCAAGAAGATCACTGTGTATCAGTGTCATAAAATCCCAACAGAATTCAATGGAGTCTGCGATTGTAACAAAAGCATGACGTTCAAGAGGAATGACCACTTCTTTAACACACATCTGCTGTGAAACTAAAACAGTCTCCAAATTAAACTGTCTGTTTTTCAGAACGCCCCCGTCCAGCCTCGGGGTCAGCTTATACTCTTTATTTGCTAATTATAGCATAAAGCGCTTCACACCCGCCGGAGTTTGTAACAAACCCAGGAGGAATCTGGACATAAAGGGGAGGGAACCAGCTGCATTCACTTGGCAATTATTCTGACCCAAATTATCATTCACGCCTTAATATGACATGTTCAGCATGAGTTGTGCTCACAATAACAAACGGCGCTATTATCCTTCACTGAGTCAGATTGCTAACTAGCAATTAACGTTTCAGTCGTATTTCACTTGGAACGGCCCGTGTTTTTTTTATTTTTTTTTATTGAAGTGTCGCCTCACACGTCCCCATCCAACAAAAAGCTGCTTCCAGGTAACTTTACCGTCCGTTCACTGATTGCTGTCGATCTTGAGTTTTATGTTTGTGTCCCTTCCTCGTTTCTCCAAAGGTCTTGTCATATTCAGTTCATTGCCACTGTCTCGAAGTTTTTTCACTCCAAGATGAGACATTTGCTGGGTTTCTATTACAAATATGTGCAAAACGTATGTTGATGTTGGGGGGCAGAAAACCCCCCCCACAAATTTGCAATTGGGGTTTTTTCATTAAAAAAAGAAATGCTATTAAAATCACATGTGGATATGTTTGTTCACTCCGTCATCTTCCCAGCACTTCCTGACGTCTTGTTCGTCATTTCCGTCAGTGGTAACGTTTGTTTTTTCCCTAAAATACGCTAATTTGATTAGGGCAGATGAATGGCCAGAAAATCACCTCATCCCAGCTCCAGAACTTTCTCGAAAGTCTTTTTTTCACTTTTTTTTTTAATGCTGTATTTTCATCAAGCAAATTGATGCCATTTTAAGGTGAATAGAAACGCAGCTATCGAGTCCCATGGAACTCGCTTTTCGTTTTCATTCCTTGAAGGAAAGAAAACGTTACACTTGGCACAGTTTCCTCAGATTCCCTGGATAATCACAGCCTTCAGTCCCTGCTGTGCGTCTAAAGCACCATGGTGTTTGAAATACAGACAGCAAACGACTCCAGCACAAATTGTCACGTTAAGCCAGCCGTCATTTAGGGAGACCGACTCAGGCTGGCAAATGAAATCCAGCGGGTTTTATATTACCAACGACCAATTTTTACTGGGATTACACCACCTACTTCTGGAAAAAGTCATCCATTACTGACACAGCAATGTCTGTACACATCAGAATGACGAATTACTGGTTGACGTAATTGTAGAACCAAGAGAAAGCTGCCTTCCGCTACTATTTTTATCAAACGTGAGCCAAAGCCTAACAGCAACTTAGGTGTGTCCAAAAATATCCAAGTTAAGACTATGCCTACAAATATTGTTTTGTTTGGCTATTTTCCTGAGACTAAATCAAATTAGTATCCAGTGAGGAAAAAGCTGCATTTTCTCCCCAAGACGATTTAATTTTACGGACACTCTCTCTTCTGTTAGTGATGTGAGGACAGTAGAAAAGTGTTGTCGGTGCGACGCCTCCTGCTCCTGTGTGCTCCGAGCCTCTCTCACTTCATTGACTGGAAGATCACAATAAATAGAGAAACTTTCGCCCATCCCTCCACCCTGACCTCCCCCTCCCTCACCCCAAAAAGCAACAAACACCGTCATGGAGTCGTGGTAACCAATGGTTACGCCTCAACAAGGCCCGAGCGCATGCACCCGAACGTGTGCTTTTTTCCACCAAGAGAGAGCAAAGAGCCTGCATGTGCGGCGAAGTGGTTTAGTCATTACCGCGGTTACAGGCGGTTCGTGGCGTCGGTGATGAAGGGCCTGAGCTGGACTTGCTGTCACAGCTCTGCATTCATCATCGCATCGATGAGCTTCAGCGTCTCACAAATCACCGCTGTTGTTTGTGAAGATGAAAAATAAGCATCTCTCTCTCTCTCTCTCTTTTCTTTCTGTGACTCAGCACTTTTCTTTTCACTGAATGTGGCTGCTTAAATAAAATGTAACCCCAGCTGCCTCTGCGTTGTCTGTGCCCGACACCACGGCGATGAACAACGGCCACCATCTTACGGAGGCATCAGCTGTATACTGAACGTTACAAGAGGATTTATTAATCTATACAAAGTATTTCACTTATTTATTTCCTGAAAAAAAGGGATTTTTGAATAGTATTCCAGTTCATGGAATGGGTCTATGTAATATATATGCATGTGTGTGTGTGTGTGTGTGTGTGTGTGTGTGTGGGGGGGTGTGTGTGTGTGTGTGTGTGCCATTCTCCCAGATGGCAGAGGAAAACATGTTAATCAATGATTCCTTCTGGGAGCCGGAAAATACAAAAATTCTTCCTGACAAACATAAACGTCGTTTCTGCGCTGATTTCTTAATTTTATTTTTATTTTTCTTCCTATCGCTCATCATGTGCACCCAGGGGCTGCTGTTGCTATTGGAGCAATCGCCGATTTGTCGAGCACGCGTTTAAACACATCGGCTGATGCACCTAATTGAACAGAAGCAAAATAGTCCACGACGATATTTTCTCTAAATTAAAGCTACAAGGCAATTCCTGGCATGTTTATGATCCTAATCCATGGCATATGCTTTCCTTGACAGCAGGCTACATGAAAAATAATATGATCAATACTGGAGAGCAGCCTTTTGGGGAAAAGGAGCAGCTATAAATATGAGGAAATGCACTCGAGCTTATCTAATTCCTCCCTCCCCCTTTTCTTCGCTATAGGTCATATTTCTACATGAATGACTCGGAATTGGACTCACTTGCTGAACCCGGAGCAACCGCGTTGCCGGCTCTTAAGCTGAAAAGGTTCACGTCCGACGTGTGCAGCTGACCCAATTTAAAGACACAGATCCCATCGCCGACTTTGAAGTCTTTGCTGCCTGTTGCGACATCCTCTTCGGTTTGCTTCTTCAAGGAGTTTCCTCAAGCTTTTGGGATTTACAGAGCTCGCCCTCCCAAGTTTTTTACTTGAGTTATTACCGCATTACACCAGATTTTCATTTACTTCTCCGTGTCTGGCTTCCAGTAAATTTTAGAAATGGGTGTGCTTCATTACCCTCGACGTTATCTCACGTTAACGACAGAGGATGACAGACGGGGATATTAAAGCAGGGCTGCGTTGGAGGGGAGGTTGTAAAGACAGGTATGCTTTGACTGAGCTCTGAGGCATAAAAGGGTTTAAGCGAACAAAGTTTGTAGCGGCGAAGAAAAGCGCTCGAGAACTGAACTTTATGGTCGTGCCACATGTGCAAAACACAGCTTGGTTGTTCGACGTTTCCTGGAACGACTCCAGGATTGATCTGCTTCTGTAACAGCTCCACTGACAAAGGCCAGAACTGGTTGCTGTAAACTGACAGGGCAAAGACGAGGCTGAAGATTGGTGCCGACTTTAAGTGCAGGCCTTACTAGAGCGGTTCGCTGCTGACTGTGAAGTGGCCAGGACGAAAGTCATCTCCTCTAAGTTCTTGACCGGAAAACGGTGGACTGCCACCTCCGGGTCAGTCCTTGTGTCAAGCAGGGGCGTTTAGGTGTCTTAAATATCTCGTTCAAGCATGATGGTTGGATGGAATGGGAGATGGACAGACAAACCGGGGCGTCCTGGTCGATTGTGGTGGGGAAAGAGTCGAGTCATTCAGTAAAGGTCTTGATTTACTAGTTGGCCCATCACCCTGTCAGGAGATATGAATCATGCCTGAAAAAGACAAGATCCTGGAAATGGAGCTGCTGCTGAAAGAAGCCAGTCGAGGTGCTATGGACAGCCGATCAGGACGCCTGCCTCCTAGTGGCCTCCATTTGCAGGACTTCCAGGTACCGAACTGAGAGAAGAAAACCCAGGACTTACTGAGGGGGACTTTACATCTCCTCTTGCCAAAATCCAAACTGTGACAAACTAAACACAAAAAAATGTTAACTCATTCACCGTAAGAACACAGATCAGACTAATCTAATGTGAAAATCCAACTCACCAAGGATACAAGAAGAAATAAAATTGACAAATCGAGTAAGCAGCGATCTATATTTGATGGAAAATTTGTCTGATGACAATGGGCTCCTTTGACAAAAGAAGCCAAACTGACGACATCTTGTTTGACTTGATATTTTTCAACATTAGAGGGAAACTTGTCTAAATTTGTCTGAAGACAAACTCTCCAAGAAGGTAAACGTGTCTGTAAAATTGGATTTCTATCAATGTTATCTTACCTTCCTGTTTAAAATTTGAAATTCTTATCCTTACGTGCTCGATACGAGCTGCGACTGTGTATCGTTCTCACAACCAGACGGAGTCTTTTGAAAGTTGTAAAGCTATACTTCACTTTATCTCGGGTTGCCACAGCAACTGAAGTGCATCCCTGTGAATGGAGTGCAACAGGATGTTTATGGTGCAGCACATTGTGTAGTCCCTGAAAAGAGGTTCGTCATTATCCCCTTTAAAAGGTTCATGCACTACCTTAATAATCCTCCTCCTCCTGTTTGTGCTTTTCCCAGCCTGCTTTATATCTTCATTTGGCAACCTATTACCCCATGCTATTTGAAAAGGAGGGGTTTTAGTGTTAAAAACACATGTAATGGTTGTTAACAACTTATATGTGTTTCTGGAAACGGCTCCAATTTTATTCCTTTATGGGGGAAAAAATATTGGACTTCCATTGTTCATGTTTAACACGAAATGCACTCCTACGCATTCACACATTCTATTTTTAACTTTACATTTCTTGGAACCTCCCTATTTGATGAGCCTTTTGCACTTTTTAATGAGAAAACAAAACAGTTGTCCTCCAAAAAGGCTTTTGGCCTACACTCAAAATGCTACCTGTGGAAGAAAACCACCCCCTCTTAGAAACATGGTGGTGGCTGCGACATGGTGTGGGGTTGCTTTTCTTTTGCAGGGACGAGGAAACTGTAACAGAAAGATGGATGTGAGAAAACTCGGTCTATACCACTTGAGACTTGAGCTACGTTCACTATCATTACAACAACCTTAAACATAGCGAACAGAACTGCAGTAGATTGGTTTATGTCAAACCTTTCTCAGTTTACTTTTCATTCATGTCAAGAGCTAGATATAAAATCTGAGGATAACCTGGAAAATTAGCAGATGCTCACCACTCAAGACGACTCAACTGTTCTATCGAGACTTTGCAAAAAAATCGCACGTTGCTAAGCTCGCAAAAAAAAAAAAATGCAACCCAAAAGTTTGACTCCAACGTATCGTTTCAGGGTGGTTGAACACAAATGCACACCACATATTTCAGACTTCTATGGATCCCATCTGGTGACATGAGAGAAAACAATCGAGGCCTCGATTTAATATCTTGTGAGAACGACTCATTTATTTTGTGGGAATGACTTGATTATAACAAGTCGTGGCCATGAGGTGTTTGTTTTTTCCTCCCGCGTCACCAGATGGACTTCATAGACTTCTATTAGTCAAAAATAGATTAATTCTATTTGTTGGATTAACCCAGCAACGTTTTCCTTCCACGTCACAGTTATGCACTAGTTTGTTTGGGGGCCTGTCCGGTAAAATACCAATGAACTGCATTGAGGTTTGTTTTTGTTACGCGTCTAGATGTGGACAGTGTTTAAAGCTTATGAATATTGCAGCAAGTTGCTGCATTAGACTTCACGATTCATCTGTCACTGGTGCAGTTGCACAACCAAATTGAATCAAAAAATTGTATTTAAAGAGACAAAATGACTTAAAAGATGTAGTTTCATTGGCTTTTGGAGGATATACTAAAGCTTTCACATTTCCAGTTAACTCAGTAATCAGAGGGCTGCTGTCTCAGCTCTGACCTTGATGAAAGGAAGCAGTAAAACTATACCGATGTTTCTCTTGTTTCCCACATAAATGAAGAGAGCATCAATCTTCTGCATCTGTCTAGTCTATCTGAAAACATTGCACTCTCCATTTCTGTGCATCTTCTATTTTTAAACGTACATACAGTCCATGCATGCATTGAGGAGAAGATTAAATAACTGGATGAGTTTTTTACTAACACAGAGCAACAGTAGGGCTTTTGTGCATCCGGTGGAGCAGAAAACATGTAATATTGATTCCACCCTGGATTCTGCGTGTTGATTCACCGCCATGGCTGAATGGGACGGTTAATGGGACTTAATGGGGTCATCATTAATGTTGCGAATTTCTCCTGTTCTTTGCAAGCCAAATTATGTTCTGTGAAGTCTATTATGATCACGAAATGAAAAATAATAAGCATTGAGTTTGTGCCAAGGGAGCAACAGAAGATGTGTGCCGTTGAATTATGGAGGCAAATCCTCTCGCCTGAGATTGTATGAACAATAACCCACAAAACACGACAACCAGAAGGGACAAAAAAACACGTAAAACTCAAATTACCTTCCTGTATGACTACATTAACAATTTAAGCAGCAATATTTGTGCATTGATGTGGCCTTCTCACTATAGATTTATCAGAAGATCAGTAACGTCAGTATGAATTCTGTAGTCCCTTCAGGGCATCTCTTACAATGTATGATTTTTCTACCTACCTTAATTTTCTTTTTCTTTTTTTTTTCCCAGTGGTTCAGAAACTTGCCCTCACTTAAAATTAGAGAGAAACTAAGTATAAATGAAAAGTTCTGCTACATCTCTTAAAGAAATACTTCAGGGATCCAATTACTGTGTTAACAATAAATTCTTTAGTTGGGTTTGATCCCTTCTGAATAAATGTACTTAAGGGTTTGGAGTTTTTTAAAATTTACAATGCGAGATAGCTAATAAAAGATTCATTTTTCAAGGTTTTTTTTTTTTTTATGTATTTTCACCGGAGGTGCCAACGAGTGGCGCTATTTGCTATTTGAACTGTTTCTTCCCCTTCCCTGTGTTCATTTGTATGGTGCTCAACAAACAAAAAACCTAAACTTAACCTTTTGTTGTGGTGGCTACCATATGGCAACGACTCCACACCCAAACAATCAGAAATCATAAAATCATCTAATTAACATACAAATACACAATGTTTCTCTGAACAGCAAGCAAGCCAGTGTGCAAACCTATGTGAAAGCACATTCATAAAAGCAATAGAAAACAACTAGAAAATTCCTGAAGAAATTTAACTGGGGCCCTGCCAAAGTGTGCCCATCGTTTTGGAGCCAGCGTTCTGATGCTAAATGATAACCTTGGCTGACAAAAGTGAGAAACGTACCATGTGGAGAATCACAAGAATGTTCCCTAACATGGACTTGCACTATTCAGTATGTTAAAATAAGTGTATAAGCTAAAATTAGCCAAAATGCTAATTTTAGCTTGAATACTATCAGTAGCATGTGGCGCATCACTAGCATGTTGTCTGTAATTCACTTACTCTGTTCACTATACCAAACATGTGTAATAAGTCAGACAAATAGCTAATACCTCATTTAAGGTAAAAGGCTAAAGCGAATGCACAGTCTTGCTCTGCAAGACGCTGCATTAGCCACAGACTGATCTTAAGGCTTTTATTTTGAAATTTTCAGTAAGCTTCATTTCAAATGTCTAAACTAATACCATGATTAACATTGATTGGATTAAATCAGTTATTTAATGCTCAAAAAAGCAATAACCTGATCTAAAGATTTTTAGGGCTTTTATTTTGAAATTTTCAGTCAGCTTGATTTTAAATGGCCAATCTAATTCCATGTGTAACAGTGGTTTTGTTGAAAAAGTCACATAATGCCAAAGAAGGCAATTACGTCATATAAAAGAATGTCAGGGCTTTTATTTTGAAATTTTCATTAAGCTTAATTTATAATTCTCACATTAATGATGTGTGTAACAATGCTTGGTTAAAATCAGTCATAAAATGCCCAAACACAATGTAATTCTAATGGCCAGCTCATTCCTCCTCAGTAGTAACTGACAGTTCCGCCATGTTGTAGTTCTGAGAATCACCTCTGACTTCTTTTGTAGGCACTGAGTGTTCTGCCATGTTGTAGTCCTAACCTGCAGTCATTGTAGTTCTAAAGAGGAAGTCAACTGTCATGTCAGTGTGACACACAAGTAGAGACTTAATTAGATGCCTGAATCAATTTTTCTGAAAGGCCTCAGAGAAATATTCAGGCTTTTATTTTGAAATTTTCATGAAGCTTAATTTAAAATTGACATACTAATTCCATGTTTAACAACGGTTGGTTAAAATCAGTTATAAAATGCCCAAAACACAAGTAGTTTTAAAGGTCAGCTCATTCCTCCTCAGTAGTAACTGACAGTTCCGCCATGTTGTAGTTCTGAGAATCAGCTCTGACCTCTTTTGTAGGCACTGAGTGTTCTGCCATGTTGTCCTAACCTGCAGTCATTGTAGTTCTAAAGAGGAAGTCAACTGTCATGTCAGTGTAACACACAAGGAGAGACTTAATTAGATGCTTGAATCGGTTAGTTTTTCTGAAAGGCCTGAAATATTCAAGCTTTTATTTTGAAATTTTGATCAAGCTTAATTTAAAATTGTCACATTAATCATGTGTGTAACAATGGTTGGTTAAAATCAGTTATAAAATGCCCAATCACAATGTAATTCTAAAGGCCAGCTCATTCCTCCTCAGTAATAACTGACAGGTCCGCCATGTTGTAGTTCTTACAATCAGCTCTGACCTCTTTTGTAGGCACTGAGTGTTCTGCCATGTTGTATATCTGACAATCAGTAATTGTAGTTCTAAAGAGGAGATCCTTGGGGAAACATAAGTCTCTCCTTGTGACACACAAGGAGAGACTTAAATGCTTGAATCAGTTAGTTTTTCTGAAAGGCCTGGAAAATTCAAGTTTTTATTTTGAAATTTTCATTAAGGTTAATTTAAAATTGACATACTAATTCCATTTGTAACAATGGTTGGTTAAAATCAGTTATAAAATGCCCAAAACACAAGTAGTTCTAAAGGCCAACGACTTCCTCAGAGCTCTGCCACAGTAAAAACTACAATGATGCTTTTTTGTAGTTCTAATTAGCTGCTCGGCCCTGGTGTGTTCCGTTGCTATGGTCATGGATTCTCTGCCAGCTGTGGAGTGTGAGACATAATGGTGGAGAAAGAATTCTATCTTTGTGAGACACCTCAGTCAGTTTGAATGAAAAAAGCAGTCCGAACAGCTCCTTCCCATTCGGAAACCGTGATACGTATCGGAAAACCGTTTGAAGCGTTTAAGAGCCCTATTTTTCGTCTCCAATAGTCCCGCGATTCATATTTGTACATCACTCACAGTAATAACAGCGACGAGACAAAAATAGTGTGCGCTGGGGTCTGACATTTTTCAGAAATACATGGAAGTGATCCTGGCAGAGCGTGTGAAAATCCTGTCGCATGACTTCGCTCTGAAGCACCTTGACAGAAAACCGTAAGCCCTAGGAAAATTTTGAAAACATTTTACCGGAGCAGGCATGCGTATCAATGTCATGACCGAGTTTGATACCGATCGGGCGATATTTGTGGGCGTGACGGCGATTTCAAAATTAATTTGGGGTCAGAATCGCACTGCTTCCCACACTCTAACGAATCGTCAGTTACACTCTAGTTTGGGCAGTTTCCAACTGACCAAAATTTTTGATCGTTTTTCGCTTTTTACTTTTTCACCGTAACTCCGAATCCCACCACCAGTAATAGCTCACATGCCGGGCACGAGCCGCACGTTTTGATACCACTTTTGTGGGTGGGCTCGCAGCGGTACGAGCCGCATTAACGGTAACGGAAGAAGAAGTTAAGAACTAGAAAATTCCTGAAGAAATTTAACCGGGGCCCTGCCAAAGTGTGCCCGTCGGTTTGGAGCCAGAGTTCTGATGCTAAATGATAACCTTGGCTGACAAAAGTGACAAACGTACCATGTGGAGAATCACAAGAATGTTCCCTAACTTGCACTATTCAGTATGTTAAAATAAGTGTATAAACTAAAATTAGCCAAAATGCTAATTTTAGCTGAATACTATCAGTAGCATGTGGCGCATCACTAGCATGTTGTCTGTTATTGACTTACTCTGTTCACTATACCAAACATGTGTAATAAGTCAGACAATTAGCTAATACCTCATTTAAGGTAAAAGGCTAAAGCTAATGCACTGTCTTGCTATGCAAGACCCTGCATTAGCCACAAACTGATCTTAAGGCTTTTATTTTGAAATGTTCAGTAAGCTTCATTTCAAATGTCTAAACTAATACCATGATTAACATTGATTGGATTAAATCAGTTATTTAATGCTCAAAAAAGCAATAACCTGATCTAAAGATTTTTAGGGCTTTTATTTTGAAATTTTCAGAAAGCCTGATTTTAAATGGCCAATCTAATCCCATGTGTAACAGTAGTTTTGTTAAAAAAGTCACATAATGCCAAAAAAGGCAATTACGTCATATAAAAGAATGTCAGGGCTTTTATTTTTAAATTTTCATTAAGCTTAATTAAGCTTAATTTATAATTCTCACATTAATCATGTGTGTAACAATGGTTGGTTAAAATCAGTCATAAAATGCCCAATCACAATGTAATTGTAAAGGCCAGCTCATTCCTCCTCAGTAGTAACTGACAGTTACGCCATGTTGTAGTTCTGAGAATCAGCTCTGATCTCTTTTGTAGGCACTGAGTGTTCTGCCATGTTGTAGTCCTAACCTTCAGTAATTGTAGTTCTAAAGAGGAAGTCAACTGTCATGTCAGTGTGACACACAAGGAGAGACTTAATTAGATGCTTGAATCAGTGAGTTTTTCTGAAGGGCCTGAAATATTCAAGCTTTTATTTTGAAATTTTCATTAAGGTTAATTTAAAATTGACATACTAATTCCATTTGTAACAATGCTTGGTTTAAATCAGTAGTAGTCAGTAGTAGCTCTGACCTCTTTTGTAGGCACTGAGTGTTCCACCATGTTGTAGTCCTAACGTTCAGTAATTGTAGTTCTAAAGAGGAAGTCAACTGTCATGTCAGTGTGACACACAAGGAGAGACTTAATTACATGCTTGAATCAGTTTGTTTTTTCTGAAAGGCCTGAGAGAAATATTCAGGCTTTTTATTTTGAAATTTTTATCAAGCTTAATTTAAAATTGTCACATTAATCATGTGTGTAACAATGGTTGGTTAAAATCAGTTATAAAATGCCCAAACACAATGTAATTCTAAAGGCCAGCTCATTCCTCCTCAGTAGTAACTGACAGTTCCGCCATGTTGTAGTTCTGAGAATCAGCTCTGACCTCTTTTGTAGGCACTGAGTGTTCCGCCATGTTATCCTAACCTGCTGTCATTGTAGTTCTAAAGAGGAAGTCAACTGTCATGTCAGTGTGACACACAAAGAGAGACTTAATTAGATGCTTGAATCAGTTAGTTTTTTCTGAGAGGCCTGAAGTATTCAAGCTTTTATTTTGAAATTTTCATTAAGGTTAATTTAAAATTGACATACTAATTCCATTTGTAACAATGGTTGGTTAAAAATCAGTTATAAAATGCCCAAAACACAAGTAGTTCTAAAGGCCAACGACTTCCTCAGAGCTCTGCCACAGTAAAAACTACAATGATGCGTTTCTGTAGTTCTAATTAGCTGCTCGGCCCTGGTGTGTTTCGTTGCTATGGTCATGGATTCTCTGCCAGCTGTGGAGTGTGAGACATAATGGTGGAGAAAGAATTCTATCTTTGTGAGACACCTCAGTCAGTTTGAATGAAAAAAGCAGTCCGAACAGCTCCTTCCCATTCGGAAACCGTGATACGTATCGGAAAACCGCTTTGAAGCGCTTTGAGAGCCCTATCTTTCGTCTCCGATAGTCCCGCGATTCATATTTGTACATCACTCACAGTATTAACAGCGACGAGATAAAAATGGTGTGCGCTGGGGTCTGACATTTTTCAGAAATACATGGAAGTGATCCTGGCAGAGCGTGTGAAAATCCTGTCGCATGACTTCGCTCTGAAGCACCTTGACAGAAAACCGTAAGCCCTAGGAAAAATTTTTGAAAACATTTTACCGGAGCAGGCATGCGTATCGATGTCATGACCGAGTTTCATACCGATCGGGCGATATTTGTGGGCGTGACGGCGATTTCAAAATTTATTTGGGGTCAGAATCGCACTGCTTCCCACACTCTAACGAATCGTCAGTTACACTCTAGTTTGGGCAGTTTCCAACTGACAAAAATTTTTGATCGTTTTTCGCTTTTTACGCCGCCATCGTAACCCGAATCCCACCACCAGTAATAGCTCCAATGCCGGCGACGAGCCGCACGCTTTTGATACCACTTTTGTGGGTGGGCACGCAGCGGTACGAGCCGCATTAACGGTCACGGAAGAAGAAGTTATAATAATAATAATAACTAGAAAATTCCTGAAGAAATTTAACCGGGGCCCTGCCAAAGTGTGCCCGTCGGTTTGAACCCAGTGTTCTGATGCTAAATGATAACCTTGGCTGACAAAAGTGACAAACGTACCATGTGGAGAATCACAAGAATGTTCCCTAACATGGACTTGCACTATTCAGTATGTTAAAATAAGTGTATAATCTAAAATTAGCCAAAATGCTAATTTTAGCATAAATACTATCAGTAGCATGTGGCGCATCACTAGCATGTTCTCTGTAGTTCACTTACTCTGTTCACTATACCAAACATGTGTAATAAGTCAGACAAATAGCTAATAGCTCATTTAAGGTAAAAGTTAAAGCTAATGCACTGTCTTGCTATGCAAGACCCTGCATTAGCCACAGACTGATCTTAAGGCTTTTATTTTGAAATTTTCAGTAAGCTTCATTTCAAATGTCTAAACTAATACCACGATTAACATTGATTGGATTAAATCAGTTATTTAATGCTCAAAAAAGCAATAACCTGATCTAAAGATTTTTAGGGCTTTTATTTTGAAATTTTCAGTCAGCTTCATTTTTAAATGGCCAATATAATCCAACGTGTAACAGTGGTTTTGTTAAAAAACGTCACATAATGCCCAAGAGAACAATTACGTCATATAAAAGAATGTCAGGGCTTTTATTTTGAAATTTTCTTTAAGCTTAATTTATAATTCTCACATTAATCATGTGTGTAACAATGCTTGGTTAAAATCAGTCATAAAATGCCCAAACACAATGTAATTCTAAAGGCCAGCTCATTCCTCCTCTGTAGTAACTGACAGTTCCGCCATGTTGTAGTTCTGAGAATCAGCTCTGACCTCTTTTGTAGGCACTGAGTGTTCTGCCATGTTGTAGTCCTAACCTGCAGTCATTGTAGTTCTAAAGAGGAAGTCAACTGTCATGTCAGTGTGACACACAAGGAGAGACTTAATTACAAGCCTGAATCAATTTTTCTGAAAGGCCTCAGATAAATATTCAGGCTTTTATTTTGAAATTTTCATGAAGCTTAATTTAAAATTCACATACTAATTCCATGTTTAACAACGGTTGGTTAAAATCAGTCATAAAATGCCCAAACACAATGTAATTCTAAAGGCCAGCTCATTCCTCCTCAGTAGTAACTGACAGTTCCGCCATGTTGTAGTTCTGAGAATCACCTCTGACCTCTTTTGTAGGCACTGAGTGTTCCGCCATGTTTTCCTAACCTGCAGTCATTGTAGTTCTAAAGAGGAAGTCAACTGTCATGTCAGTGTGACACACAAGGAGAGACTTAATTACAAGCCTGAATCAATTTTTCTGAAAGGCCTCAGATAAATATTCAAGCTTTTATTTTGAAATTTTGATCAAGCTTAATTTAAAATTGTCACATTAATCATGTGTGTAACAATGGTTGGTTAAAATCAGTTATAAAATGCCCAATCACAATGTAATTCTAAAGGCCAGCTCATTCCTCCTCTGTAGTAACTGACAGTTCCGCCATGTTGTAGTTCTTACAATCAGCTCTGACCTCTTTTGTAGGCACTGAGTGTTCTGCCATGTTCTCTATCTGACAATCAGTAATTGTAGTTCTAAAGAGGAGGTCCTTATGTGTCACAAGTCTCTCCTTGTGACACACAAGGAAAGACTTAAATGCTTGAATCAGTTAGTTTTTCTGAAAGGCCTGAAACATTCAAGTTTTTATTTTGAAATTTTCATTAAGGTTAATTTAAAATTGACATACTAATTCCATTTTTAACAATGGTTGGTTAAAATCAGTTATGAAATGCCCAAAACACAAGTAGTTCTAAAGGCCAGCTCCTTCCTCAGAGCTCTGCCACAGTAAAAACTACAGTGATGCGTTTCTGTAGTTCTAATTAGCTGCTCGGCCCTGGTGTGTTCCGTTGCTATGGTCGTGGATTCTCTGCCAGCTGTGGAGTGTGAGACATAATGGTGGAGAAAGAATTCTATCTTTGTGAGACACCTCGGTCAGTTTGAATGAAAAAAGCAGTCCGAACAGCTCCTTCCCATTCGGAAACCGTGATACGTATCGGAAAACCGTTTGAAGCGTTTGAGAGCCCTATTTTTCGTCTCCAATACTCCCGCGATTCATATCTGTACATCACTCACAGTAATAACAGCGACGAGATAAAAATGGTGTGCGCTGGGGTCTGACATTTTTCAGAAATACATGGAAGTGATCCTGGCAGAGCGTGTGAAAATCCTGTCGCATGACTTCGCTCTGACGCACCTTGACAGAAAACCCTAAGACCTAGGAAAATTTTGAAAACATTTTTACCGGAGCAGGCATGCGTATCGATGTCATGACCGAGTTTCATACCGATCGGGCGATATTTGTGGGCGTGACGGCGATATCAAAATTAATTTGGGGTCAGAATCGCACTGCTTCCCACACTCTAACGAATCGTCAGTTACACTCTAATTTTTCCAAAAATTGAAAACTTTGGTGCGCTTTAGAGAGAAATTGTGGACAAACCGTAATTCATATCCTCTTGTTGTCTAGACTTTAGAAAAGATCACGGGCGTATTTACAAACTGAAATTTCAATGGCATTTCTACGTGAATCCATGACGACACACGAAATTCTCAAAAATTGGGTATTTTGGTATGTTTTGGTTTCTCTCTCCATTCATTTCTATGGGGGGCTTTGGGGGGTCTTTTTTTCGCTTATTACGTCGCTATGGTAACTCCAAATCCCACCACAAGTAATAGCACACATGCCGCCATCGAGCCGCACGTTTTGATACCACATTTGTGGGTGGGCACGCAGCGGTATGAGCCGCATTAACGGTCACGGAAGAAAAATAAAGAATAATAAAGAGGCATTCTATTGGGTGTAGATTAATAGGTGCCTGCCATGCAATGCATGGAGGCAGTTACTACTTGCTTCGCAAGTAGTAACTGCCTCCTTATGCATTGCTATGGCAGGGCCCCAACTAGAAAATTCCTGAAGAAATTTAACCGGGGCCCTGCCAAAGTGTGCCCATCGGTTTGGAGCCAGCGTTCTGATGCTAAATTATAACCTTGGCTGACAAAAGTGACAAACGTACCATGTGGAGAATCACAAGAATGTTCCCTAACATGGACTTGCACTATTCAGTATGTTAAAGTAAGTGTATAATCTAAAATTAGCCAAAATGCTAATTTTAGCATGAATACTATCAGTATCATGTGGCGCATCACTAGCATGTTGTCTGTAATTGACTTACTCTGTTCACTATACCAAACATGTGTAATAAGTCAGACAAATAGCTAATACCTCATTTAAGGTAAAAGGCTAAAGCTAATGCACTGTCTTGCTATGCAAGACCCTGCATTAGCCACAGACAGATCTTAAGGCTTTTATTTTGAAATTTTCAATAAGCTTCATTTCAAATGTCTAAACTAATACCATGATTAACATTGATTGGATTAAATCAGTTATTTAATGCTCAAAAAAGCAATAACCTGATCTAAAGATTTTTAGGGCTTTTATTTTGAAATTTTCAGTCAGCTTGATTTTAAATGGCCAATCTAATTCCATGTGTAATAGTGGTTTTGTTGAAAAAGTCACATAATGCCAAAGAAGGCAATTACGTCATATAAAAGAATGTCAGGGCTTTTATTTTGAAATTTTCATTAAGCTTAATTTATAATTCTCACATTAATCATGTGTGTAACAATGCTTGGTTAAAATCAGTCATAAAATGCCCAAACACAATGTAATTCTAAAGGCCAGCTCCTTCCTCCTCTGTAGTAACTGACAGTTCCGCCATGTTGGAGTTCTGAGAATCAGCTCTGATCTCTTTTGTAGGCACTGAGTGTTCCGCCATGTTGTAGTCCTAACCTTCAGTGATTGTAGTTCTAAACAGGAGGTCAACTGTCATGTCAGTGTGACACACAAGGAGAGACTTAATTACATGCCTGAATCAATTTTTCTGAAAGGCCTCAGAGAAATATTCAGGCTTTTATTTTGAAATTTTCATTAAGGTTAATTTAAAATTGACATACTAATTCCATTTGTAACAATGGTTGCTTAAAATCAGTTATAAAATGCCCAAAACACAAGTAGTTTTAAAGGCCAGCTCATTCCTCCTCAGTAGTAACTGACAGTTCCGCCATGTTGTAGTTCTGAGAATCAGCTCTGACCTCTTTTGTAGGCACTGAGTGTTCTGCCATGTTGTAGTCTTAACCAGCAGTCATTGTAGTTCTAAAGAGGAGTTCAACTGTCATGTCAGTGTGACACACAAGGAGAGACTTAATTAGATGCTTCAATCAGTTAGTTTTTCTGAAAGGCCTGAAATATTCAAGCTTTTATTTTGAAATTTTCATTAAGGTTAATTTAAAATTGACACACTAATTCCATTTGTAACAATGGTTGGTTAAAATCAGTTATAAAATGCCCAAAACACAAGTAGTTCTAAAGGCCAGCTCCTTCCTCAGAGCTCTGCCACAGTAAAAACTACAATGATGCGTTTTTGTAGTTCTAATTAGCTGCTCGGCCCTGGTGTGTTCCGTTGCTATGGTCATGGATTCTCTGCCAGCTGTGGAGTGTGAGACATAATGGTGGAGAAAGAATTCTATCTTTGTGAGACACCTCAGTCAGTTTGAATGAAAAAAGCAGTGCGAACAGCTCCTTCCCATTCGGAAACCGTGATACGTATCGGAAAACCGTTTGAAGCGTATGAGAGGCCTATCTTTCGTCTCCCATAATCCCGAGATTCATATCTGTACATCACTCACAGTATTAACAGCGACGAGATAAAAATGGTGTGCGCTGGGGGTCTGACATTTTTCAGAAATACATGGAAGTGATCCTGGCAGAGCGTGTGAAAATCCTGTCGCATGACTTCGCTCTGAAGCACCTTGACAGAAAACCGTAAGCCCTAGGAAAATTTCGAAAACATTTTACCGGAGCAGGCATGCGTATCAATGTCATGACCGAGTTTCATACCGATCGGGCGATATTTGTGGGCGTGACGGCGATTTCAAAATTTATTTGGGGTCAGAATCGCACTGCTTCCCACACTCTAACGAAACGTCAGTTACACTCTAGTTTGGGCAGTTTCCAACTGCCGAAAAATTTTTGATGGTTTTTCGCTTTTTACTTTTTCATCGTAACTCCAAATCCCACCACAAGTAATAGCTCCAATGCCGGTGCCGAGCCGGACGTTTTGATACCACTTTTGTGGGTGGGCACGCAGCGGTACGAGCCGCATTAACGGTCACGGAAGAAGAAGTTATAATAACTAGAAAATTCCTGAAGAAATTTAACCGGGGCCCTGCCAAAGTGTGCCCGTCGGTTTGGAGCCAGCGTTCTGATGCTAAATGATAACCTTGGCTGACAAAAGTGACAAACGTACCATGTGGAGAATCACAAGAATGTTCCCTAACATGGACTTGCACTATTCAGTATGTTAAAATAAGTGTATAAGCTAAAATTAGCCAAAATGCTAATTTTAGCATGAATACTATCAGTAGCATGTGGCGCATCACTAGCATGTTGTCTGTAATTGACTTACTCTGTTCACTATATCAAACATGTGTAATAAGTCAGACAAATAGCTAATACCTCATTTAAGGTAAAAGGCTAAAGCTAATGCACTGTTTTGCTATGCAAGATGCTGCATTAGCCACAGACTGGTCTTAAGGCTTTTATTTTGAAATTTTCAGTAAGCTTCATTTCAAATGTCTAAACTAATACCATGATTAACATTGATTGGATTAAATCAGTTATTTAATGCTCAAAAAAGCAATAACCTGATCTAAAGATTTTCAGGGCTTTTATTTTGAAATTTTCAGTCAGCTTGATTTTAAATGGCCAATCTAATTCCATGTGTAACAGTGGTTTTGTTGAAAAAGTCACATAATGCCAAATAAGGCAATTACGTCATATAAAAGAATGTCAGGGCTTTTATTTTGAAATTTTCTTTAAGCTTAATTTATAATTCTCACATTAATCATGTGTGTAACAATGCTTGGTTAAAATCAGTCATAAAATGCCCAAACACAATGTAATTCTAAAGGCCAGCTCATTCCTCCTCTGTAGTGACTGACAGTTCCTCCATGTTGTAGTTCTGAGAATCAGCTCTGACCTCTTTTGTAGGCACTGAGTGTTCCGCCATGTTGTAGTCCTAACCTGCAGTCATTGTAGTTCTAAAGAGGAAGTCAACTGTCATGTCAGTGTGACACACAAGGAGAGACTTAATTACATGCCTGAATCAATTTTTCTGAAAGGCCTCAGGTAAATATTCAGGCTTTTATTTTGAAATTTTCATGAAGCTTAATTTAAAATTGTCACATTAATCATGTGTGTAACAATGGTTGGTTAAAATCAGTCATAAAATGCCCAAACACAATGTAATTCTAAAGGCCAGCTCATTCCTCCTCAGTAGTAACTGACAGTTCCGCCATGTTGTAGTTCTGAGAATCAGCTCTGACCTCTTTTGTAGGCACTGAGTGTTCTGCCATGTTGTAGTCTTAACCAGCAGTCATTGTAGTTCTAAAGAGGAGGTCCTTTTGTGTCACAAGTCTCTCCTTGTGACACACAAGGAGACTTAAATGCTTGAATCAGTTAGTTTTTCTGAAAGGCCTGGAACATTCAAGTTTTTATTTTGAAATTTTCATTAAGGTTAATTTAAAATTGACATACTAATTCCATTTTTAACAATGGTTGGTTAAAATCAGTTATAAAATGCCCAAAACACAAGTAGTTCTAAAGGCCAACGACTTCCTCAGAGCTCTGCCACTGTAAAAACTACAATGATGCGTTTTCGTAGTTCTAATTAGCTGCTCGGCCCTGGTGTGTTCCGTTGCTATGGTCATGGATTCTCTGCCAGCTGTGGAGTGTGAGACATAATGGTGGAGAAAGAATTCTATCTTTGTGAGACACCTCAGTCAGTTTGAATGAAAAAAGCAGTTTGAACAGCTCCTTCCCATTCGGAAACCGTGATACGTATCGGAAATCCGTTTGAAGCGTTTAAGAGCCCTATTTTTCGTCTCCGATAGTCCCGCGATTCATATTTGTACATCACTCACAGTAATAACAGCGACGAGATAAAAATAGTGTGCGCTGGGGTCTGACATTTTTCAGAAATACATGGAAGTGATCCTGGCAGAGCGTGTGAAAATCCTGTCGCATGACTTCGCTCTGAAGCACCTTGACAGAAAACCGTAAGCCCTAGGAAAATTTCGAAAACATTTTACCCGGAGCAGGCATGCGTATCAATGTCATGACCGAGTTTGATACCGATGGGGCGATATTTGTGGGCGTGACGGCGATTTCAAAATTAATTTGGGGTCAGAATCGCACCGCTTCCCACACTCTAACGAAACGTCAGTTACACTCTAGTTTGGGCAGTTTCCAACTGACAAAAATTTTTTGATCGTTTTTCGCTTACTTTTTTATCGTAACTCCAAATCCCACCACAAGTAATAGCTCCAATGCCGGCGCCGAGCCGGGACGCTTTGATACCAC